>JBBPNN010000112.1:0-50110 GCA_038090935.1 Hortiboletus campestris
CCAGTGCTGCCCAAAGGGGTATGCGTTATGAGAGGGTTTCCCGCCCCCAAACCCAAATTTTCATTTTATCGCAATATCGCTCGCAACTAGTCTGGCGACCGATAGATCCAGGGTTTCACTGCACAGCCATTCGGAATATTCCACTCTAGTACTACCCCTAGTAACTTGCCAGTGAATGATCGCCTCGACATAGGAGCCTGGCCAGCAACCAGTCATGTCCGACCCGGGTAAAGTCGAGCTACTGCTGTGTTTCAACGATAGCAGCAAAGTCGCATTGTCCATCCCGCTTGCTCAATGTACAACCTTTGCTATCACACCTCTGAAGTGGCTGACGTTCCTCGGGTTCGCCATCTACGGACGACAAGGCTACATCTCCATGTCCACGAACGGTCCAGAGCTTGACTGCACAGCGCAGATAGAGGCTCGTTCTTACCATTTTATATCAGACGGCAAGCTGGACTCCTATACACTAAGATCCTTCTTAACATTGTTGACCTTTTCAGGCGAACCTCGCTTCGCCGATGTCGATGCAATGGACAACAGAACGTCGAGCGCATCGGATTTATCGTCTGAGAGGGCGGATTTCAGACAAACATTGATCGAGCGTGATGGGACCTGCGTGCTTAGTGACGATCGCGCCCGCTATTGCGATGCATGCCATTTTATCCCCCATTCAAAGGGAGACAGCGTGCGTTTTCATGGATCTTACATCAATTCGTAGCAAACTTTGACCCTTCAATCAAGTACATGTCAAACCTCTTCAATCACCGACTTGAAATATATGGTCTCGTGGACCTGTTGGACGACATTAATGACACTCGAAACGGGATCCTACTTAACGTTGGCTTCCGTCGCCCACTTGCTGTAGGTGTCGTAGCTTTTTTGAAAGTCTGTGATCTGCTGTGTTCCTGTCTATTCCGTGCAACTCAAGTATCCAATAGACACCTAAGTTTGCTTTGACCGTCGATGATATTCCTTACCACCAACCACCAAATGCAGGGAGTCCGGCAAATCGCTTAACAATGCAGCATATTCAACCATCTCTGATTGGATCTGTGCTGCCCCATTTCGGTCATCACAACTCTGATGCACGGCAACCACAGGACATCAGCCAGTGGCTGCTTGCCATGATTGTCGATCTCTCTTACGCTGCAGCAGTTCTGCGGGCATGGGGTCCAAAAACTTTCATCGAATATGTCCAGGCGAATTCAAGGGATTCCTATTATGAAGGTGGCGTGGAGGGTGCATCAAGAGGTCCGACCGTACAGGTACCTCATCAGCCAACAGGTCGTACCATTCGATATGTCAGATGGAGTGAAAACAAAGCACGAGCGGACCAGCCGTCTTTTGATATATTTGATGTGGTCCTGTCCCTGTGGAAGCGAGCAGCGAGAGAGGGCGAAAGAAGACCGCCTGGCAGTGATGCTGCAGATGCTGCCGACAACGGAAATAAGATTCAGACGTGGCTACAATCAGTGGAAGAGTCAGAACACGCTCAAGAACGCTTAGAGCGGGAGGGTGAAGAAAACTCAGCTCCAGGAGGCCAGGACCAGCCAAACGAGCGGGGCGGCGAAACGGCGGTACCAGGTGGCGACGTACACGGCGACACAGAATGCCCCAAAGACGATAGAAACGACTAAAGTTCTTGCGCGCAAAATTATAAAATGGTTCATACTCATTTTATATGCTGAAAGAAACCCTCGAAATCCGTCCACTGAATCGTTATTTGGATCTACCGTTGTCACTCTCCATGTAGCGTTTACATACTAGCTAGTATACTTATTAGTACTTATGTAACTTAGGTCGTCTTCACCTTCACCATCCTGACCACTGGCCTTCGCCAGTGACCCTTTTTTTGACACAGTAGTCTACCAGACATCTTCCTACTATGTAGTTTCAGACTGACCTCTGAAATGGCTTAAAAACGCCCTTTGTATCTATCTGTTCAATGACAGGAAACGCGTTCACTGCGCCATCGCTACCGCTACCTCCGCTATCCTCTCTACCTCCATGACATTACTCTCGATCCTTGACAGTTGTCGTGGACTGTCCGTACCGCCGCCCGGGTCATCCGGGTCGTCTTGTGCACCACCTGGTATGTCGGTCGCACCTGCCGACTCGATTGACGCACCCGTGTCAGCGCCCGGCCCGACCGTCGCGTCCGTACAGCCTGTCAATGCGCATAACTCGTTCGCGCTATTCGTCGGGTTTCCACTGACGTCGTGACCTCTTGTGTCATGTGCTACATGCTGGGGTACGTCTCCACTCTCTCTGTGTATGTCGTCTTCGACTGACTCGACTGCTCGACCGTCGGTCCTCGTCCTCGCATGGTGATAGATTGTTCGTGCAGGCTATTTGCCATTCTACTCGCCCTCCGGGATTATCTACGAAGTTGTCTGGGTCGTCTATGACGCCTAGCAGCTCCTCTGCGTCAGTGTGGTTGATCGACCCTCTCGCTCCCCCTCGAGCGATACGCTGACGGGTTCCGGTACGTATGGGGGCAGCGGTTGAGCGTGTCTCGCCGCTTTCCTTGCGTTGCGAGTCTCTTTGCTCACTGTCTGACGTTCGTTGTTGGTCTTCACGACCTAGGATGTCAACAAATTGGAGGTAATGCAAGCTCTGAAGCCGCAGTGGCTCTGACGAGTGAGCGTGCAAGTCCCTTAACCCCGGTAATGAACGCAGCTACTAACCTATAAACCCCTCGTCCCTCAGGCGGACGCCCGTCGCACTGGGTTCGACGCTTTGGCGTGGGATGGCATGCTTCCTACACTGTCCAACTTATTTCAGCAGCTTGTTGATCACGTCACGCATCCGAGAGATTTGTCGCCGGCGTTGGCAGGGATCCTGGTTCCACATGCTCAGTTTATCTGTTGTGACAAAGGGCTTGATGGCTTTCTTAAGCGTGCGTCCTTCCATACGCTTTACCTTCCTCATTTCCACTTCCTGTTTCCCATCTCCAATATGGCGATCCGATCTGTGTTGAGCGCCATCGAATGCGAGTTCCCAAGCATTTGCGTGGCGTGGACCTGCGAACGTATGGACGGTTAGGTTATCCGAGGAAGACGACGTTGGAGGTAGAAGGGCGGGCGAATCGAACGGTCAAATATCATGCGGCGGAGTGCCTGGATCGTCGAGGTGCGTAGATTCGATTTGGAGGGGGTGAGATGGGGTATGGCGGCATCTATCTCTCTCACGGTCGTTCTCGCCCCTGCTTGCTTGCTCTAATGGTCCATTGGTTAGGGCTCGTTTCTTGGATTCAAGAAATGTCAAACGACGGTGGATTCTTTAGTAGCAAGGCTTAGGGTTCAACCAATGCCAGCGAGCCCGCTATCATCGTGGCGAGTAGTAGCTCGGCCACTGAAGGGTTTCGGGATAGGTGGAATAGGATGGGGTGGGCGATCGCGATCCTGGCGGTCGTCGCTCATCTCGGATCTCGTGCAAAAAGACATGAAAGGGTTGTGTTGGACGTAGCTGACAGCCTCAAGCGCGTCATCCTCCAGCCAGCCTTCAGGTTCTTTTCATGCTTGGCCGAGGATGATGCAGGCAGGCACCTAATGCTAAGCGATCCTTACTTTATGCTTTAACGGTAAGTGGAGGCTAGAAGCCAAGCGTTGGCGTTGGCTCACCGAGCCTAGGTTACAAGCCAAGGCTTTTCCCCCTGTACTGGCGTCCCGATACTCCGGGAGGAAAGGAATGGGATGACCGTGTTTTTCCTTTGTCGGGGGGCCGAAGGTAGGGGCGGGATTACGAGTCCCCTTGAAAAGGACGAGTTCTTACCCGCGCACGACAGTGTGCCTGCGGTGGCGAATAATTCCTCTTGAGGTGGCCGAACGCGTAGAATCATTGGCGGATACTAGTCTGGTGACCAGACTAGGCTGATACTGCTACAAGGAAACACTCTCATGACGCATACCCCTTCGGAGACGTCCAACGCGTGAGGGGCCAAAAATTACTCAGGAACCTCGGTGGGTAGATTGTAGTGCGACCTCTAAACTGCCTATGTTTCCTGGCTGCCAGTGCTGCTCAAAAGGGTATGTACTATGAGAGGGTTGACTTAGGCATATTGAATTTAGGTGGGCTCGGGCGCGTACATATAGAGCCGTGAAAGGCTAAACCCTACACTTAGACCAAACGTTCGGTAGAATTCGGTGATGGAGAATTTGATATCCAACCCCGGGCTTCCTCTTCTTGGAGACAGTTGTCGATCTGTAGCACGCCTGGAATATTTCGACTGAATAAGTTGATTCGCATACAGAAAACATTCATGTCCATCCGGTCAAGTACTACTGAACGGCCGCCGACCTAAGCTAGATTCAAGTATTTCCGATCTACTCTGGCCGTCCACTAAGTAGTGCTTCAACCCTACTACAAGAAACGAAAGTCCACCTATTATTGTTACACAGAATTCATGAAGGTGATAGACCCATGTCATTCACTGTAAATGGGGAAAGTATGAACGACGGTGTTGTTAATGGGGACAGAGACCTCGCTTCCATACCATTCGTTTCAGTGTATCATATTCCGCAAGCAGCAGGTGAAACCTGGACCGCTGTCGCAGTCACAGAGCCTGCTGCTATACCAGCACTACCAGCCCAAGTGGTGAATGCCGACTTCGCGATATTGAAGGTGCCAGCCGCGTCAACTGCGACGATATTGATGGTGTTTGTAACGCCGGTGGGGGCAACATATTTCAGCTGCCAGCAAGTACCGCACAGGGGGGAGTTCCAGGTGAGTCCTGGGATGCCGCCTACGTTGGGAAATTTGGGGATCACTCCTAAGGTAGGCCACTTTGATTGGAGCCCATTGGCGCCATTGGAACAAGCGGTGCTACTGAGTGGCCAAGCGGGATTGTCATAGGTAGCGTCGTACACGACCTTCACAGTTCCGCCTTGTGCGAGGCATGGCAAGACAGCTGCAGAAAGGATGGCGAGTAATGAGATAATCTTCATGATGAAAAGAAGACTTGGAGTGTGGTTTGCTAAGGTACTTCACGGGTGAAGAATGGCGAACTTGGGCTGAGGAGTGTCCCTTTGGCTTCATCTTTTTTATACTCTTGTGCTCCGGGAGCGGGAGTTTCTGACCGTGACCGCCAGGTACTACCCTTACCTTGGCAGTTGGCAGTGGTACTATAACTGCTGACGCAGGGTAATTGGCGATGTAGTGGTGACGAAAGTCCTACCCGACCTGACTAGGATGTTGGGCGGGGTGCCCTGTCCGCGCAGGGAATGAGTATATGGAAAGTTCGCCTGTAGCGCTCACTCGAGTGGTTGAATCCTGTGTACGTCTCCTAGCAGAAATGCACAAGCACGGATGCGATACAGCCAGATTCAATCAAACTTGTTCTGACAGGGCAATCATATCGACATTTTGACAAGTCATAAAGCCCCCGTGAAAGTGCAGGACCTAAATTGTAGAAGTAAATACCTATACTATGTGAATCCAGACAAATGTAAAGGAGTAGCTAGTGCTTACTTCCAGTCGAGTATGTGCAAGAGAGGAAAGTGGCAGGAGGACTCCGGCGCGATGCACAAGCAAACACGTCGGTGTCCAAAAAAGGAAACGCGAATGAACATAGTGCATGAGTATGCTCGCTCGGGTTCGGGGCAGCCACCAAATCCAAAAAGTCACCACCACTTATCACAATATCGCTCCGGTTAACGTGCTCATTGCTTCAAAAGAGAGGTTGAACGAGTAAGCAGGGTCGACTGCGACGATGTTGATGGTGTTTGTTTGACGGCATCACCGTGGCGTGAGTCACATCTGCCAGAGGAATCACCACCCTCAACGGAGTTCCAAACGAGGTCCGGGACACCCGGAATGTATGAGAAATTACGGATTATTCTGAGAGCCTGGCACTTTGCTCGGAGCCCATTAACACCATTGAAGTCTGTAGTATTGGTCAGATAGAAGTCACTCAGGGTGGTTGTAGATCGATTCCATGGCAAGACACCCTGAGTAAGAGCAAGGAAAGCGCAGGCGGACGGGCTTCGTAGTGGTCAGGGAACAGAGATGCAGAGTGAGCATTGTGCTTCGAGCGTCCAGCGGACTGGGGTGAGTTCCTCTAAATTCCAACCTTTTATACCTGCCAGTCGTCGAGCGAATCGGTAGGCCATGAACTTGGAGTTGCAGACGCTGATAGAGTTGCCCAGTGGATGCTCTATGATAGGCGAACCAGGAGCCCTCCCCCTCTGGGCAGGTGCAGGCGCATTGCCTGAAAGTCAACACTGAGTGAATCAGAGCAGTAGCAACCAATCGATTGAGGAAATAGCCAATCGTGTTCCCCGCAGATGAACTGGCCGTCTGGTGGTCACGCTCATAGGACACTCGATTCAGGGAGAGCCAGCACAGAAAATACATTGGTTTAAGAATTGCAGAGAACGACATGGGACACCATGCAGTCAATGCACCTTGTAGCACGGACCACCTTGTAGCACGGACTGCTTGATTGACAGCGGAGGCTAGAAGTTACCGTACTGGACATCAGCGGCCAATGGGTGCTAAGGCACTGTGCCAGGTGAGACCTTTGGCACGCCAGGAAGGCTAGACGTCCGGTGCTCAATGCCCTGGACAACTTCCCGTAGCATAGCGACTCGGCGGTGCAGTGCCTGTCTTGGTATCTCCTCGCAGGCTGGGCACGCTGGAAAAAATGCGATTATGGGCCTGAAGCCCAGGTCCCAGGAATCCAAAGCGAAGGTAATGCGACGAAGTTCCGTCACGGACTAGAAACGGTCGATGTAAAGCATGAACCAGCAAAAATGAATACGCCAGTATCATACGTGTGGCTCGCCGGACCCGCTTTGGTTGTCGTGTTGGAGACCAATTCTATATTTCAAAACAGCCTGGGCGATGAATAAGGACACTGTGACTGCCCTCAAGCTTTACCTTTGGCAGCCAACCAACATGCCTTCGGAGGCTCCAGCCTCAAATGCTTGCTTGGCCCCCGCTTTGTCGCCCCTGAAGCCTCACCTTGCAACCCACGACCAAAGGAGAAAGTAAGGTTAGGCAATCGGGACAGAGAGAGCGGTGAGCCAACAGGAGATTTGTCCAGAACGGCATTCACAGCATTAAGATAATCGGAGTCTGACGAACCTCCTGAAAACAGGGGTCTCTATGTGCAGGAACTCGTCAGGAACCGAATGTGCCTACTGGAAAGAAAAGCGGCACCTGCGACTGACACAGGCACGGATCGAGCAAGTGCCGTTGCCGTTGCGAGGCCAATTGCCTCGACTGACGTGGTGCTGCGAGAGGGGTGTTTTGAGACCCGGTTGTTTGATCATCGAGTTTAATTTACACCCGATAAGCCCTGACTTCGTGTTTAATTTCGTGAGTCTCGTATGAACTTACCCTCGAGAAAAACGCCATAACCTCCACATTTTTCTTCAGGTCCACGTCCTCCGCAGAATCGACATCAGATTGGACGATGGGAACTAGGCCGGCCTGCTGACTGATCACGGCGAGGTGTGCCAAGCTTTCTGCTTGAACTTCCCGGGCTAAGCTTCAGTAAGAAGAGTGGATGGATTGGAGCCCGCCATCGCTGAAACGTGCACCGGCCTTATAAGCCGCCTGTAGCCTAGGCAGAAAGTCGTCAAGACCTTGAGTAGCAGGCTCCATGGGGGGAGATGGGAAGGCGGTGTACATCGGTATCAGCACGCACCCCGGGGATAATTCCCCTGCTTGTCAAGACGAGCCAGTAGAAAGTCAATGGGTGTCTCATGCTACAAAACGACCCGTTTGGTGCAACGGTTAATATTAAAGGGTTTAAAGACAGTGCAGTTGGTCAGGTGTAACTTACAACTTGAGTCAGTCGTGCACGCTGGTGGGAACTAGGTGCTACGATTACAGTGCCACGTTTGAGGTTGAGGTTGACCCAAAACAGTGCTGTAGATGAATTACATAACGCAGCTCAGAAGAACAAACAACCTACGAGGTAGACATGCACAGGGCAAGGCAATTCAACTTGCTTTTGCGACCAACCAAGCCAGCAGGCAGATATGCCTCGACGAGGTCTCGCCAAAATCGACGGACCACCGAAGACGACGATAGTGACTTTCGGCCTCCTTGGGTGTACTCGGGTTCCCGCTTTCTGACTTACACTATAATACCTCGTGAGGCTATCTCGAATCCATCTGCTACAGCATTTGTGGCGCTCATCCAGTCTGCTATCCAGTTTCGCTCTTCTACTGCGCTTTCCTCGCCGACTGGGGTGAACGAGAACATGTCTTTATGCCCGTGAGTTGTTTTCGCGGCCATTTAGCTCACGCCAACCACCACCACGTGTTCAGTTGCGCAGATGGGTATCGGAGTATAGGCAATCGATTCTCGCCCTTTCTCCTGAAGAAGCTGCTCTCGTTCGAGGAAACAATGGACAGGCTCCCGGAAGTTCCCTGTCACCGCCGGACAAGGACTCATGGGCATGAGTACAATGAATTAACTAGAATGATTCGCAGTCGCCTTTCCATGAAGGAAGGAAATATAATACCCCATGTATAGAGAAAAGTAGTTTAATATATCAGAAGTTTCTCCATTACAAGCCAGGTTATCGTCGACCGTGGTGTGGCCATGTTATCCTGCCAAGCCGTAAACCTTGATACGAAAAACTATGCAGCTCCCCCGGAACGATGCACCTACATTTATTCCTCCTCCTCCACAAAATGGCTATCAACCATTATCCGGTAGGCATTCATACGTTACAGAACGATCTAACATCAGTCTTATTCGCGAATCCTTGCGAAAAAATGTCACAGAGGCCGACATCTACGCCATCAAGAGGCAATACCTAGGACTGCTCCCTGCACAGCAGATAATCGACATCTGCCTCAATTTCGAAGCCCATGCACCTCTGCACGTAAGAAGTACGGTATGGCCATATGACATCCGTGCCGCCATTGCCTCCATACAGGCCCAGAAAACCCAAACGTCCCAGACTCAGACGTCTCCAGACTCGGATGCGTCTTCGAATACCTCTGCTCCTGGCGTCGACAGTTTGTCGGCAGAAAAGACAACCCAACCTCAGCCGAGCTCCTCACCGCAGTCGACACCTGTACCAACCCAAGCCGGGCCACCCGCGAGCTCGCCATCCGGCTCGCAGCCTGTTGCATCTCAATCATCAATCCCCGCTACAACCCCAGGTTCACATTATCCCCATCACCCGTACTACCATCCCACTTATCCACATGCGCCCTACTATACCTCTCCTCAAGCGTCATATGGCTACCCCACCCCTTATCCTTCGTACCCTCAACCTCATTCAATGTACCCAGTCATTCCGACAAGCCACCATCCGCCATTGTTTACCGGTACACCACTTGTCCACCCTACTCACACTGCTCCGGAACCGCCTCCCCCGCTCAGTAGTGTTGACGATCTCCCAAGTTATGAGGAGATGATTGTTGAAGCACTCCTAGATTCAGGTGACCCCGAAGGATGCGCACCAAAGAGTCTCTTCAGCTGGATGGCGATGCATTACCCTCTGCAAACGAATTTCCGTCCCTCAGCCAGTCAAGCTTTGCAAAAGGCTTACAAGAGAGGTCGCCTGGAAAAGGGGAGTAATGGCAAATATCGACTTAACGAAACCTGGGAGGGCGGTAATGTATGCGTACAAGCTCCTCACTCTTATATCGGTGTTCGCTTATCTTAGGCCCACCCTAGACTTCCAGGCGGACGACGCGGCGCCCGCAAACCCTTGCACAAACTACGCTGTCCGGCACCCAGCCACCTTCGTCGTCACCATTTACACACGCTCCTCTCGTTCCTCATGGAGCTAACAATTCGCAAACTCGCCTCCCCCCTCCTGGACAGCCCCCAGGATATGGAGGGTTTCCTTTTCCATACCCATATCAAGGCACGTCGGGATCTGGGCATGGATTGGTTGTCCGGGATAGCTCGGGAACAGCTTCTCAGAAGCAAGCAGCCGACGCTGCTGACCACGAGACAGGGGAAGGCAGTGATGCTTGGGAAGCGGCACAGAACATTCTAAAAGCTATCAACTTTGGACAGCTTTTCCAAATTTCGAACGAAGAGAACAAGGCAGGGGAGCCCTCGACTTCTACCAATTCACCCAACCAACAGGCGACTGTTAGTGGATCTGGTCAATCATTGTTGACTTCGGATGCGATAGATGTTGAGGAATCTACTGGTACTCGCCTTGATGGCGCGGGAAAATGGACAGAGCTCAATGCAGAGCAAAGAGCAGCATTACAAGCACAACTTGCGCTTCTGGCCGCGCAGCTAGCAGAACTCGCAGATGTCAGTGAGGACGAACTTTCATACAACCTGGAGGTTTCACAAAGGACCGCCGACGTGTCCAACACGCATACGACTCAGGTCCTCGGTGAAGGATCAGGTCTGGGTGACGACAATGATAATGAAGACATGGTAGAGGTCCCGGTGCCGATAACGTCTCTGCCAGCCTGAGCCAAGTACACTCATGCTTCCAATTTGTAACTATACATGGGTCAATCGCGTCGTTCTTGCCGTCTTTCCGGAGGATCGAGAGTGTCCCGCAATTCTCATTGTGATTGAACATGATGGCTCCGTTCTTGCTTGATTCATAAATTTGGGTGTATGAGTTGCAAGTTTTCCTGAAAGGTATCCAAAATAGTTGTTACTGCCCAACGATTATACCAACCGAGTTCGCCCCAGGACACGAGCCGCTGTTTTTATCGTCTGTTTTTATCGAGCATCACAGACGGCGTAACTTTGTCTGCGAGGGACTCTCCTCGACCTCCCGGTGTATGCTCGCGCCAGACACTGCATAACGGAATCGGGAACAAATCGATTGAGAACTCGCCAGCATCTATGTACTCCCATTGGGAGAAATGAAAAACTTGCAAAGGGTTGCAGGGAGATCGTCATTTCATAGGAGGGACTCGAATCACTGCAAATCGGAGCGCAGCGATGGCAGAATGACATGCGAACCCTCAAAAGGAATGATGGATGGACTTTATACAACCTTACACTGGTCCGTCATTCGTCGTTAAGCAGTGCACTGGAAGTTCACTCCTAGTATGGAGGGGAGAGTAGACAAAACTACGGTTATTAGTCGAGATACAGGACACAAGGTAGCCGAACGCTGAAAAACAGGAGCTGTCGTACAAGTCGCATTCAATGTTCAGATTTTCGCTTGATCTCCAATAGTTCTACCTCGAATTTCAAAGTAGAGTCTGGAGGAATCACAGGGGGGAATCCACGAGAGCCATAGGCCTGTATGACATCAGAAAAAAGTGGGTCGAAACAGGGACTTGGCGCCTACATAATCCGGGGTAATAACTAGGTTCGCCTTTTGACCGAGCGATAATTGCACGACGCCTGTGGGGAGATGAAACCAGGTAGAATTCTGGGGGAGTCTGGTCACTCACCCTCATCCCATCCTTTGATAACCTTGCCAATACCAATTTCGGTTTTAAAAGGAATCTTGCTGACAATCGATGGAAAGATCAACAACCACAGGCGAGCAGACGCGAACGCGAACGTACCGATCCCTGCTCGAGTCGAAAACCTTACCATCCACGAGTGTACCGACATAATGAATCTTTACAGTATCTATCGCGATATCAGTACGGCGCTGTCTGGGACTGCGGGATAGCCATACCCCCAGCTTTCGGGAAGTTGACGCCATCCCCAGCAGTGATCGAGTCGATCTTGACGCCCTAGGACACTGTGTTGGGACATGGGGGCGCTAGAATGTGTTGCACCGCGCAACTCACCATTGTATACTAAATCGATGACCAAGACACGGTGGTGTGGAGGATAGGGATTTGTGGCGATCACTTATAAGTGGGCGGAGTGCGGATCTTGATCCGAATCTGGTATAGACTCGCGATCACTATCTAGATTGGTTATCGATGTCGATATGATGGAATGCCATGTCTTGTCTTCTTGTCTTTCTTTGCCTTCGCTCAAGTACTCGCAGAGTCGCGGACCTTGAAGCAGCACGCCACCTGTTTTCTGCAGTGGGGTGCCGTCGATGAGCCAATGGATTGACCCCCGGAGGGGAATCATTGAACTATGTGGAGTTGGGTTATCGATAAAAGGTTATCTCACCTATGAATAGCTCGCCCAATGGGGGGAAGATCATGACGAACAGTAGATTATCATCACTGGCGGAAAACGGGGGGTAGGGCTGATTCGGAAACGTATGAACCAAGTCAAGGCATATATTATGCCTTTGCCAGTGGACGAGGCGACTGGACGCAGCAAAACCGGGAGACTGTATGCAAATAGGTAGGCCTATAGGACATACGGGAAGACCTCTGTGACAGTATTAGACGGGCCTGCTAGGAGAATCAGATGCCACCAAACGAAGCGGGTCACGGTTCACCGGCAGTCAAGTTAAAAAGGTAAGCACCGAGAGAAATAGAAAGAACTTGAAGCTACAGAAAATTGTCGTGTCTGGCAACGGGTAGTCAATCTGGCTAGCTGCATCATGGGTGGGTCCTCGCTCATCTCACGGAAGAGATCAACAAAAATTCCATGGCCGCACCGTTCACTGTAGGAATGTGTGTGGCTGCTACAAGGCAAAACCCATTAGGACGCAATGAGTATCATGCGACGAGCAGAGGACAAGGCGAGCAAGTATTGGATGGGAAAAAGGCTAGTTTTCTGAAGCTTCTTTGACAGGAAAGTTGGTGATTGGTTGAAGCGCAGAAAGTCTGCTTTATCCGGGACAACAAATATGGGATCTCTTCGGGTACTGAGCTAAATCGATCAAAACCAGCAACGCCTTTCACGTGTTGTTTCATGAACGTGTTGCTCAGCGCTAGCGGTTGGCTGTTCAGCTCACGAGTCACGAATGGCTTGTACCAGTCAGGGCGCTCTTTTCCCCCATTCTATTCCGTCTTGCCACTGTCCCCTGGGTTTCGGCCGACGGCCGTTTTCAAAATCACAAGGATCTCTCCGTGGTCATTTTGGGAAGAATGTCCTTCCTCCCGCCCTTTCTTTCCTCCGGTGCATCCCAGGTACAGTAATATTGCCACTCCATGGTTGCGCGATCTTTCAAGTTTGATCTCAGGCCTCGGAAACGGCATCGGTAGACAACCTATTTTGCCATCATCGCAGTATGTTTTCCCCACCTAAGGGGCCCGGCATTAGCCAATCACCCACCAGGGCCCAGGCTGTTGCCAATGGCAACGTCAACCCCATCCAAATCGTGCATGGCATTTGTTACCACATACGCGCACGCATTGACACGCGTCCGGTGATTGCCGTGGTGAGTGGTTAGGTTGCTTCGATCTGCGTGCCCGATCTCCTGCCGGTGTACACGGTGCAACACACACACATACACACTGCTCTAAGCCTTGTGTATTGAAGCATCGTGGTAACCGCCTTCCCCACACAAATGTTGACACCATCACCGTCCCACACAATTGATGTATCCCGCTGGAGAATTGCACCGTGGGCAATCTTATGACATTGAGCGCACAGGGGACCCTGAGGCATTGCGCAAGCTGAAGTGTGTCGGACTCTACATGCCGTTCAAGGCAAGCTTGGTTTGACGTGTGAATTCAGTTCCCTCGCTGCCCCACCACACCTACACAGCTATGACCTTCCACCGAAACAGAGGCGGGAGCCCAAGACATCTCAATTGGGTGAGGTTGGCTGCATTCCAGCGCAAGGCGTCGCATAGTCGCAGATGTGACAGACACGCAGCCGGTTTGTCATTTATAAGATACGTTCACGACGTTCGCCCAACACTTCGTATGAACACATTAATGAGGCAGCAGATGTGTGTGATAAGTTACAGTGTTCCCGCGGGCTGCTTACCGAGAAGCCTCGCAGTGCGAGGAGTGCTTACTGATTAGTGCGTGTGTGTCCACGGATTTTGACTTGACAGGGAAGAACTTCTGTCACGTTCGTCAAATCCTGGACCTGGAAAGCCGTACACGCCCGACAGGGAAGAATTCCGAGTAGCCCGCTCAGCGCCTAATTCCCCAGACAGGAAAGATACGCCCGGTGCGGGGAGCCATTAGTACAACATTGCGTTCCGACCGTGGCCCATACGCAAACGCCCGTAGATAAAACCTCCTTGACAAACATGATTACCCCCTCGTTTTTGGGCCGCGGTCAACCTGTCCCGCCCGCCTCACTGTAGTCGCACTACAATGCGGACGGAAACGGAATGCGAAACAATTATATGACTTATCGACATGGGGATGGTGGCCATACGTAACACATGTTGCGTGACACATATGGCTCTCCGCATGATAAAGACTTGTGTGTCTGTGCAACCCGGTAAGGTCAAATCAGCAATGGGTCCCACAGAAAAGAAAAAAATTGCCTTGGCTCCCGACGTTTGGCACGTGAAATGTATCCTTTTTTTTCCACGACAGGACCGTGGCGTGCTTGTAATGTAGGATCTCCGAATGACCCGTCTATGGAACTGACCGTTATCGGTCGACATGGTGGTGACATTCCGACCATGAGGCACATTCCCAGCGTTCACTGTTGACAGGAATATTAATCCATGGCATACCGATGTTCCTCTACTCCCTACTTAATTCTCAGGACATTAATCCAGGCACATAGCTTGCCAAGATTAGGCGGATATACAACGAGTCTGGCCGATCAAATGGCTGGGCACATGCTGCCTGTCCACACAACCTAACAGTACAAAGATGGCGGCCTCCGCCGACACGCAGCACACGCAATGTGGGGCATGGGGTAATTTAGGGGGGATTTAGCACGACTGGCGTGTGTGGCATGGCCTCATGAAACGCGCCCATGGCAGTGCTGGCCGGATCTAAGAGTGGGCGGAACAGAAGCACCCACGGACACCCGCAGGACGGAGCCTGAGCTCTACAGGTTCAAGTCACCGAACTCCATCCTCTGCGGATACTTACCCGAGCAATTCGCCTGTGTAGGGCGTATCACCGGCGATCATTCAGGATCTCGAGAGTTAACATGACAAATCTGCCAAAGCACCTGGACCATAGCCGAGAGTTCATCAATTCATGAAACATGTACGTTGTACAGTGCTACTTACAATAAACCGATGCAATGTGATAGCGAGTTGTCAAAGTGCCAAGAATATAGAATCATAAGGAAAAGAAAATACTAAAGGCAACAGAACAATCATTAGCCCTCCATCGACTAGTTACCCAACCCAAACAAAACTCTGCCAATGACCCCAAATTATTAGTCCAAGCTCCATATGCTAACTGGTAATGTAAATGCGCAACTAGTGGTACAAATGTACAGAACCGAAAAAAAAGAGAATATTATCGAGTACAAACGTATGGCACAGAGATATAAATTTTGGTTCGGAAGGCATCATGATGTGGCCGAAGGAAAGGATGGAGATGTAGCGCAATTAGGAGAGACGACGGGGTCATCATGTGCGGATGATAATCATGCATGCGTGCGTTTGTAATGCTGAGCAGAAGTGCAAGTGAAAGAGAGCTGATGATAAGTCAAGGGTATGCGTCGTGGGTTGGCGGTATAACCGTCGTCGTCGCTCGGAGGTGCAACCTGGGTATAAGTTCGTGGCGCTTCAAAGGTAAAGACATTTCGGGTATCATCTACCACTTGCGTTCGGGACTGGTTTCCTTTCCATGGAAGAGAAAGAGGCGCTTAAGAGGCTGGACAACTTCGACCTCGACTTCGACCTCCTTGAGGTATCCGTCGACAATGCGCGTTTCAATGCGTTTCACCTTTTTCTTAGGAGGCATCATGATGGGATATGTCTTGATGTTATCGTATGACCACGAACGGACTGAAACAACATGAGCAACGATACTAAAAGTGATATTCACAACATACCTTGAACCTGTGGCCGCGATGACGCTGATGCAGATGCGTTATGCTGTTCGTTCCACATACCATCCTCACTGATTGCACTAGGATAGCGACTGAGTGGGCTGCATAAACTTGCGGAGGAAACGCTCTGGCTAGATGCGCTGTGTGCCCGCATGGTGACATTCGGAACAAGCAGGCGACCTTCGGCACCTGGCTTTACTAGAGGAGTTTCTCGACGGCGACGAGAGGATGTCGACGCGGGAGACAACGGAGGAGTGGACTGAGCCGTGGATGGGAAGAGAGTAGACCGTGACTCGCAACGCCGAGATAGAGGAAGAGAATATTTGGCGTACAACTCGTCAGTGTAGGACTGAGTCGAGCGAGGGAGAGGTTGCGATGATCGAGGTTGTGCAAGAAAAGGTGGAGAACTTGGTGTCGCAAGGTCGCTGGATGTCCACTGGACACCCCTACTCGAGGTAGCAGCAAAAGAAGATTTACTTGGCACACCAACGGTTGCCACAGAATCTGAACGAGAGAACGAATATACAGATTCGCGCCAAGCATCACTGCCATCCGTCCAGCCGGGGATGGGTCTCTGAGGCGGAGGTAATTCGTTGCGGAAAGTAGGACGTTTAGCGGCAGGGTCAGTGCAAAGGGCAGCTTGAATTCGCTTAGCGGCCATCATGACGCCGCCCTGATAGTCGTTGCGGAACTCAAGCTCGGTTGCGGCAGTGGACTGAACTGGAACAATGGGTGGCGGCGGGGGTAATGGAGGGAAGTCATACATCGCGGCAAGCGTGGCAATGCTGGGAGAAACGGCAAGGATGTCGGATGACGAAAGGCACGAGTCAAGGGATGAGCCACTGCTGGACTCGTCTTCTGAATCACAGGAGATGGGGCGTTCAAAGGAATTGTGAGGCACCGGTGGGAGAGGAGGGGAAGCCTGATCTGGGTTGTAATTGATGGGAAGAGCGCCGTTGAACCTGCTCAAATCGGCCAGCCTGCACTCGTCAGAACAATAAAGGGGGATGGGTCCTTGATCGATGACGGTACGAAGTTTGGTTGGCGCGGTGGGCTTGGTCTGGGGCTGTACCTGGGATTGTGGGGGAGATGGGCGGGTTTTGTTGGCTCCAGTAGAATCAGAGCGTTTGGGTTTCATGCGGCTAGTCCCTTGCACGAGACCGCCACCCCTTGCGCGTATGGTCCCCGACTTTCCTCGGGAGGTGCGCGCAGTGACGTCGGCTTGCTGGTTTTTCGGGGCTGCAAGATGGGTGAGTTGACGGAGAGACTAAGAATAGAGTGTGCCTTACGAGAAGTGGAGTCAGCGGGAGCACTTGGGAGGACGGCTGGTTGTTCGGGAGGTGGTTGGGCGACGGAGACAGTGAAGCGCTTTGGCATGATCTGCCTATCACAGGTGGGACACCAGGACTCCTCGTAGTTCATGTCCATTGCGGGGAAGAGGGAGGGCGCGAAAGCTGGGGGTAAAAAGGAAGGGGAACAAGGGCGGTGAGACAAAGGCGAGACGTGGATGAGGAAAGTACTCACGCCAAGGGGCGCGTGCCACAAGAATGGAGTAGAGGCGAGGAGATGGAGTGGAGTGGGTGGCGGCGAGGAAGGGGGGGGAGGCAGGGATTGGACGGGGCAGGGGAAGGAAAAGGCCGTCTTAATATTTGATTTGCTGATTCGCATCGCACCCGGTCCAACAGGGCTTCCCAATCGAGATGTGGACCGTTCTGAATTGCCCGAAAATGCGCCTTTTCTTTATTTACAAATCCCGCTATTACCTGTGATTATGTGAGCAGTTATTTCCATCGGCATTCCATCGGCAGGCAACCGCGGACCCTCGGGCGGCCCATTTGCTCCGGATTCGGATATGGCAGGTGCATGCTGATACGTGATGGCAGTTACGTCTCCCACACAGATGCCACCCAGCCCTGTACATCCCGTCCAATCATCGCCGTGAAACCTGCGCCACCGGACTTTCCCGCCCTCTCCTTGCCTCGTCGGGTTCCCCCGCGTGTTCTCGCCGCCCCCCGTCCCTGCCCAATAGCAATCCCCGGCGCGGACGGCCGCATTCGTGGTCATCCACGTGCACTGCAGGTACCCCGTGAATCCCCGCAATCACAGCTGTTGATGCTCACCGTTCGTTTCGGCTGCTGAGCTCATTGGCTGCCTTCGGAACAGTCCGTCCACCGTCACTGGCTTGTCAGCGCTTTGCCTTGAAGCACGTGTCTTCCAAGCACACGACAGCAACCGGGCCTAACAACCGCTCTGTCTCTACCACTGTCAAAGCCGCGAGACTCTGCACACGCCCTGATGTTCCCTGCCGATCAGATGAAGCGAACAGATCCCTCGAGCCACGTCCTGATCCTATCGGATTGGCTAGTATCACATGTGTATCCTCGTCATCCTTGGTCCTCCGGCTCCGTGCTGCTACATGTTCACCGGATCAGATGGGGAAATACTAGTGTGATGCCCCAGACATCTCCCCGAAGCGGTGCTTGCTGCAACGACACTTTTAGGGACCAGTCTTCTCACTCGCTTACCATACATATCAATGTTCGAAAGATTTTCGTGTTCGCCAATGGTTGGACGGATTTGTCACGACCAGCTGGATTGAATACGGGATTTATGTGCTTCCCTTCCGCGCACGACCGCTCTAAAAGCTAGGCTAAATTTCCTCGAAACATTCAGAGAACCACATACCACGTCAAGAATAACACCACGAGACGCCACGACGACCTCAACTCCCAGACATCGCAAATTTTTATCGGACCCTTCCGCGAACTCACCTCACATGGTGTATTAATCCACATTCCACCCCTATTGTCGTTCCTCACTCGGTTACACGGTTCACGATGACCCACGTGTGCACGGCTGACAGTCTCCAGGACCACAGCTAGCTATGCTTTCCGGTGCAGTGTGCACTGAATCCCAGAGACCTTACCAATCAATGCACCATGGATCATCGTTACCAACTGTGGTCAACCGGATATTAAATCGTCTTTGATGGTCCGTACCTCTCGGGTCATAGCATTACAATGCAAACCAAGCAACCCAATTCACATGCAGGTTCTGTCACGCCCTGAGTGGTAGCCAACCTGAATCGGTTACGTTATGGTCTGTTTCACTCGCGTGTTGAGATCAGTGGCGTCGGTAAGATATTGTTCTGTATATGTGGAGGCAGGTAAGGCGGAGTTACTCAGATCAGTGTATTACACAGGTGGACGAAAACCAGAAATCGTGAATCTATAGAGAAAAAATCCGTGTTCTCGAGGGGCCTAGATGAGGACATGAAATTCTAGTGGTGCATCGGTGACCGAGAGTCCCCGGCTGTCTAGTTACATCAATACACATAACCGCATCAGGGTTGCTGCGGCCGATGCTATCGGCGATGTTAAACTTGGTTTGGCAGATTGTAAACCTAATGGTGAGTGGATCCCAAGCTGCGTCAACCAGTGACCGTGCGCGGGATACAATGCGGGACACCATCGCGAATGGAAAACTACTCGTGAAATTTTCATGGTAATGAACGTATTATCGATTTGAAGCTACGTCAAAGCATCCGTGGTGTACGGTACATTATGCCCTTTGGGAAGAGGTGCCTTGTCTTGAAAAAGTAAGCTTCCAAGACTGGGTTATCACGGACACGGTGATGATCGGTATCTACTCGCTAGACAATGGTATTTTACGTGGAGAAGTCAATGCCAGCCATGAGCTCACAACACGATGAAAAGATTTTCTCTTGGATAAGAAAATGATATAGATCGATAATCGCGACGTCGACAGGCCCGTCGGATGGATACTTGATCGGGTCTGGAACCCCTCGGCTCTGGGGACTCATCGCGAGGTCGATAGGTGGTGTGTTTGATCGGTCTGGAACGGCCGTCGGCTCTGGCCCATGACATCCACACCGATATGACATCGAGTTTGCTTTCGGCGGACAAGCGACGACGACAACGCCGCCGCATAAGTGGACTTGACCGGGAACGTGGTGAGTACCGGTCTGGACTGGTGCCACGCTTCAGACTGGCGTGTAGTTGGGGTTATTAAAATCCTAGAACTCGATCCGCTGGATCCAGACGCAATCACGGCAACTTCAGAGTTTTAACCTTTTTGATCACTGACAAGCTCGGATACACAATGTTGTGCCACTGAACCATTGATCTTGGCTTTGACGGGCGTCGTTCACTAACATCCAGGCAAGTGCCAGTAATAATCACCATCCGTTCGTCATGTAAACGCTGAAAATGCGACCTTCTCCTCACGAAGTCATCTTGGCCAAGTAAACCGGCGAAAAGGGTGTATCTTGATCTTGGATAGAATTCAATATCGCACAAGTCATCATCCGTTGTCCCCGCTGGTTCTTCACAGCACCATCAATCAACATGTCAACGAACGACTACAGAGCACATCCTCGAGACATCGGAGCCTTCCTTGCAAATTACCCAGGGATCCCGATATCGGACCCAGAGAACGATCCTTCCGCGAACTATCTCTTCTACCTCAACCAGTTGCGATGTCAGCCCGATAACTTGTTGATAAAAGAGATACATTCAAAGTGAGTGGCGGGATGCTCCTTGATCAAGCTTTGGATTTTTATTTAGGTGAGAGAACAGATGGTATGGCAACTATGACGAACTCGAGTGGAACCACGCATACATTCAATGGCTGTAGGTTCTACCTTCGTTAATAAATTTTCCTGACGTATCGGCCGCTTCAGATTTCCGATCCAAGAGGAGGGAGTGAACATGGATGCTTATCGGCTTTTACCTCATGAAATCGGTATGATGAGAAGCAACGAGAAGATCATCCGCCGTTTGGTGAAGTCATACGAGATGATGCTCGACTTCTATGGCATGTGTCCGCTCTCGGATACGGGGTTGCTCGGGCGTTCGCTTCCTCCTCGGGATTTTCAATCACGCTACCGAAATCTTCTCCGTGAGTGGGTCTCTATAAACGTTTCCTATAGATTAAACAGGGTGTGCACCGATTGGTTAGGGAAGTCACACAACAATCTACGGATCACTCGTATTCTCAAGTGCTTGTCTGAATTGGGAATGGAACATTTGAACGCTGGGTTTATCTTGCATGTTTTAAACGAGCAAAGTGAAAATGGTATGCTCGATTCCGCGTCGCTGCGGCTCAGCATGGACCGGTGGTGGGCTAGCTGTATTCGGGATGACGATGAGCGGGACTGGGTTGGCCGAGCCATTACAAAGGTCAGATCCGGAGGACTGTTCACAAGGGAGATGTATGAGACTGCGATGAGCATTAGGAAGTCGGCTGGAAGGTTCCCTGTTGATATGTTCACTTAGAATTCAAGTCAGCTCAGCTTGTAGTCCCACTGGTACATATATCGGAATTTTAGCATCGGCCAAGAACGGTGTATACAGTCCATGACGCATGATATTTACACTATAAAAATATAAACAATAGTACAGTTGTTGAAACTATGCGGAGCCCGACGCTATCAGCTGTCGCGATAATCGAGGTGATGTCAAAGGTTATACTTACATTTTTGCAAGAGACACCCAAAAGACGATATGGTCATTGCAGCCTTTGCAGCCTGGTGATGATCATGTCTTCTCTTTTCCGCACATACATCTGGCTAACAGACTGCAAGAGCTCTTCGATCGACTCATGCGTCTGTTCGCCATCAAGCTTTGAAACACAATTTCAGATTGGTGATCACGACTGTCGTAGAATGAAATTTACCTGATAGCCACGCATGTTCAGGGACACCCTGATGTTAGTCCCTTCCAATAATGTCACGGCAGCAGTGGCCTCGTGTGGCGAATACTGTCTTGCGACCTCGTACCGGGTCAAACCAAAGGACTGCTCGGAAAGAGCGCGGTTCAGTTCATTGTAGTAGAAAGAAGGGGTTGGAGAAGCCATGTTGGTAGTGTCCTGGAGATTGCGTCTCCATTTTAGATCTTTGGGGGAGATGCGATTATATAGCCTCGTTATCCAGCAAGGGGTGGACATGTTATCCTGCCATACAACCGAAAGAACAGGGGAGCCCACCGCCAAAAGTGAAAGCCGAGAATGTGGGATCACAGCAGCCCTTCAAGAAATGATCATGCTGATTAGTATTTGCACGGCTCCGTTGGCCCTGTTGCCTATCTCATATCAGCTGGGTGGATTTGTCAAGGATGGGCCGGGTATTACCGCTACTCCCCCCCAACTGGAAAGGTTTTGAAAAACAACATAGCAATCAACCGAAATCACATTCTGATTTGCGAGTTGGGATCACGAGGGGCATATCATGACCCGAGCTGTTTCATACTGTACGGGGATGTCCCAAAAAGGCAACTCTCCTGCTACATGTTCGTGACGGTTTGTGCATTTCATCTCATGTAACTCGCCATGTCAAACTGGAATAGGCAGAGAACATACGTCGATGGAAGATCATTAATATTTTCAATTTCTTTCTGCACGATGGACAAGCCTACATTGTGGAGGAATATCGGAGTACCAGAAAAGGTTAAGGAGAGAACGGAGGCGTCGAGATGCACAGGTTAGCGGCTGAAGTGAAACGTTCGAGACAGGGGAGCTCGACAAGGGGAATATGATGATCCACTTACGTTGTTCAAAGAGGGTTGTAACTGAAGGGGAAGGAAGCTGAACAAACCCCAAGTTTGCAACAAGTCGCCATGTGGCATCAACACTGTGTACCCTAGATTTTAGATTCGATCGAAAGCTCCCGATAGTCGCAGGAGCTAACTGCCCCTATCAGATGCTCAATTGTGGTGGGAGTGGGCCTTAGGCAACGGGGTCGTGGAAGGTGCGTGGATGTCTGTGGACAATGCGAAGGGCGGGTGTCTCAAGGATCACCGGATTGGGGGACCCCCGGCCCTACGGTGTGCACAAAGAAGAAATCTGCATGTACCTTCCGCGGTCGGACCTTGTTCATCAACCCGTTATGATTGGGTTTGAAGATTCAATTTCCGAGTCCTGGGCCATAGAATTGAAGCCTGAGGGGGATCAAGTTGAAGTCACAGGACTAATCAGATGCTTGTGGGTTCAATTTCACTGCGTTCGCATTACAGTAATAAAAATACCTGTGAACATTCCCGGCATCTGATTTCGCGGCGGAATAGACTGCGACAAATTCAATCGCCCAAATGCACTTTCCGAGTTCCAAAGTAGTTGTCCAGAAGAAGGATATACCATTTGGGGGTATAACGTACCACAAGCAACCTGCATACTACTGCACTTCCACTACCTCTTTGAACATACATAGCTCGTAGAGGGCGCAAACCTGGCACTTCCGAGTCATTAGACGCCCATTTGCTGCGAAACTCGCACTACCTACAAGCGTTTTCTCTGTCCAAGATCTTGCGTTTCTTAGACTCTCCAGCTTTACCCAGTGTTGCCATGGACGTAGTCAAAGCAGTGGAGACGTACATCACAAAGTTGGTGTCTACTCCTTCAGCTATGAAAGTTCTCCTTCTTGATACGCACACGGTAATGTTTTCCAGCTCACTGATGCCGTGTATTGACCTCCCTCTCCTGGTTCTCCCAGACGCCGATCGTCTCTCTTGCCTCGACACAGTCGACGCTCTTGTCGCATCAAGTTTATCTCACGGATCGAATTGATAATAGGTTGCGCAACCCGATGCCTCACATGAAATGTGTCTGTTTTTTGCAACCTAACGAGGGCAGCATCGAGGCAGTGTGCGCAGAGCTGCGCGAGCCCAAGTATGGCGAATATTACCTGTGTCAGTGCGTGGATTCTTTCGGTATGCTGATGTGCGAACTAACGTTTGTTGATCAACCAGATTTTAGCAATGTTTTGAGTAAATCCTCGATTGAACGCCTTGCTGAGGTAGACGAGTTTGAGGTAGTGCAAGAAGTACAGGTAGTGCCGCTGACTGTTCTTCACTGCAAGTGGAGTTGACGCCTCTACAGGAATACTTTGCAGACTACGCGCCTCTTTTGCCTTGTCTATTTTCTTTCAACCACTTGCCCACTGTCAGCAAACCCTTGTATGGATCATCGCCCAACAGCTGGGATAACACCGCTCTAGAACACAGTGTGCAAGGAATCATAGCTGTTCTTCTTAGCTTGAAGAAAAAACCTGTCATTCGGTATGAGAAGATGAGTGGTATGGCCAGAAAACTGGCCAATGAGGTTCAGGTGAGTTATCTTTCCGTCATCCTCCTCCTGTATTCACGTCAGTGCCTAGCATCGCATCCAATCGGAGTCAGCTTTGTTCGATTTCAGGCTCACGCAGGTGGCACCTCTATTACTCATCCTTGATCGGAGAAACGACCCTGTCACGCCTCTGCTATCTCAGTGGACATATCAGGCTATGGTTCACGAACTTCTCAGCATCCAGAATGGAAGAGTTGACCTCGGCATGGTTCCTGACATCCGGCCTGAACTTTCTGCAAGTTCATTCTCGCAGGATATGCTTCCATTTATCTCTCATACATTCGATAGGAAATTACTCTCACGACATCCACTGACCCGTTCTTCCAAGCACATTACTTGGCAACGTTTGGTGATCTTGGCACTTCACTGGCAAATTATGTCCAATCTTATCAATCGCGGTCACTCGCTCAATCCCCGTCCGCTATCAACTCAATATCCGACATGAAGCGGTTTGTTGAGGAATATCCCGAGTTCAGGAAGCTTGGCGGAAACGTCAGTAAACATGTCGCTCTGGTCGGGGAACTCAGTCGATTGGTTGAGAGAGATCATCTTCTGGACGTTGGTGAAATAGAGCAATGCCTTGCGACGAGCTCAGGCTGTGATTTCAAGGTTCGTACAACATTCTAGAGTTCACTTTTACACCAATCGCACGTTTGAGTTCAGACTGTCCAAGCTCTCGTCTCGAATAACACTGTGCCTGCATGGAATAAGCTCCGGATAGTTATTCTGTATGCACTACGCTATCAGAAGGCACAGACGAACAACATTGCTACGCTCATCAATCTCCTCCTTTCCAATGGAGTTTCACCAGAGGAAGCAAGGGTGAGTGTGTTCTATTCTTTACGTTCAGTACTGATTGAACTGTTTCGTCAAGCTTGTTTATGTCTTTTTGAACATCGCTGGTTCAGATCAGCGGCAAGACGATTTATTCTCGACGGAGTCACTGTTAGCCAAGGGCAGGTCTGCATTGAAAGGCTTGAAGGCAAATCATATTCATGTTGTAACGGATATCTATTGACAAGTGGTATAGGGTGTTGAAAATGTCTATACTCAGCACACTCCACATCTCTCACAGACATTAGAAAACTTGTTCAAGGGGCGTCTGAAAGAGACCAGCTATCCGTTCCATGATGGCGCGGGAACGAACCTTGGCCTGCAGCGGTATGCTGCATGATCTCACTGAATTTCCCGCACTAACGACTATCCCTAAGCCCGCAGGATATCATTATATTCATGATCGGTGGGACAACGTATGAAGAAGCCAGAACAATCGCTTTATTGAACCAAGATTCTGCTTCAACGGGAACTCGGGTGTTACTTGGCGGCACATGCGTCCACAATTCGTCCAGGTACTTTATGCCAATTTTGGTTCTCATTATGATTTGGTGTTGACTTCTCTCAGCTATTTGGAGATGGTTCGCGCTGCAGCAGAGGGCTTTCCCAACTCTGTGTACGAGCCACCACCAGAATCATCATCAAACGCACCATCACTAAATCTCAATTTGGGCGGTGTCAATGTCAGTCTTGGTGGGTCGAGTGGGTCGGGGGTGTACAGGGCGAGCTCGGACAATGTTGGAGTTCAAGCCGAAGGCATCAGAGACGGTGTACGCAATTTAATCGGCAAGGTGAAGCAAGGCGTGGACAAGATAGGATTGTGACGGACTTAATCGCAGCTATACACATTAGGTTACTACTACCATTACTTCATGAAGAGTACGAGGTCAACCACCTACGGGACTTGCGTGTCTGGCTCTGGAGAGGACACGTCGCCCATTCAGTCACGTGATGCTAGAGACATCGGTTGTGTCCGTGCTAACTTCTAACTTCTCACTTCTCAATTCATTCCACGCAATTACTTTTGACTTTCACGGTCGCTCTCCTTAACACAGACTGGGGCGATGGCAAAGGGCTTTCTAACTGGCCTTAAAGGTATCGATGCCTTTGGGAAGGTGATTCTTAATACCTTCATATAAGACGTCGGCACCCCATGTCTTACCATGTATACACTTCTAGACCACAGAAGATGTGAAAGTGAAAACGCGCACTGGCGCTTTCTGTATGTCCAACCTTGTTTCCTCGCATTGCTTAAACTTACATCCCCTGGGTCCCTAGTGACACTCATTTCAGCATGTATTATACTGGCTTTCACGACCATGGAGTTCTTCGATTACAGAAGAGTTGGAGTCGACACTTCCATTGTCGTCGATCGAAGTCGCGGACAGAAACTGACCGTGAAGATGAATGTGACATTCCCCCACGTCCCTTGCTACTGTGAGTGATGCTCGCTCGTCTCCACTCAGCCATATGCCAATTTGTTAAATGTTTCTTGGACTTCGGACACAATGTTCTTAGTGCTTAGCCTCGACGTTATGGATATTTCTGGGGAACAGCAACGCGACATTTCTCACAACATTGCTAAGAAACGACTCACAAAGACTGGCATCGATGTTCCCGAACAGCGCGGTAGAGATCTTCGAAACGAGATCGATAAGTTGGCAGACAAGCGCGGGTCCGGATACTGTGGCTCATGTTACGGTGGTGTGGAGCCAGAGAGTGGATGCTGCAACACTTGCGAGGAGGTTAGGCAGGCATACACGAGCAAGGGTTGGAGTTTTGCAAACCCCGACGGCATTGAACAGGCAAGTTGAATATCTGTCAAGCGAGCTTTTTCGTGTTGACAGTTGATTATGTGCCAGTGCGTTGAAGAAGGGTGGTCGGACAAACTCAAAGACCAGGCGGATGAGGGTTGCAATATTTCTGGACGCATTCGAGTGAATAAGGTTATCGGCAACATTTTCATATCCCCGGGCAAATCGTACCAAACCAATAGTCGGCATTTCTACGACCTCGTGCCCTATCTGAAGGACGGACAAATCCATGACTTCTCTCACATCATCCATGAACTCTACTTCATGACTGATGACGAGTATAATCCTGCCAAGTCTAGGATAGGAAAGGAAATGAGGAAACGTATGGGTATTGAAGAGAATCCCCTGGACGCCTATGAAGCCAAAGTTTGTTGACTGGCAACATGTTAGCGAATCCTTGCTGAGTTGATCTACCTCTAGACCACCAAAGCTGAATACATGTTCCAATATTTCCTCAAGGTCGTCTCAACGCAGTTCAGGTCCCTCGACGGAAAATCCGTGCGTAAAATTTGTGGAGGAGCGCTATGAGGACTCAGTTTGTGTGCAGATCAATACGCACCAATACAGTGTAACCCACTTTGAGCGAGACTTGACGAAAGGCGCTGGCGAAGAGGACAAACAAGGAGTTTACACGCATCACGGCATTACGGGGGCCCCAGGTTCGTGACTCAAGGTCGTGTCCAGAGGCCAGTGAGTACTGAGAGCTTGCACAGGCGCGTTCTTCAACTTTGAAATATCACCCATTCTCGTCGTCCACTCCGAAATAAGGCAATCGTTTGCACATTTCGTGACATCGTGAGTAATGGTGTTTCTTTGGTCATGATGTTTCCCACTCGGTCTCTTTGTAGGACGTGTGCGATTGTCGGAGGGGTGTTGACTGTAGCTGCGTTGTTGGACAGCATATTATTTGCAACTGGGCGTAAATTCAAGATGGGGGGTGGTGTCAACGGGATCACAAAGGTGCTTTAGATGTTGTACTGAGAGGGTCACAAATTATCTGGGCGTTCATTGGCTATCTATTCTGCTTGCGATCCCACTGTACTTTTGGCGTGGACTAAGAATGGACTCTACTGGTGTGATGTCATGTATCCCTCGGGAATCGCCGATATGGGTTGACCCATGCCAGCACAATGAACAAGACTCCCTCCACAATCTTCTCCGACGCGCTCGCCTCCTTCAACAGAGCAGCCACTCTCGCTGTATGCGTCCTTCTCAACCACTCCATCAACCACTCAATATCTCTTCTAGTTCACAGCAGCACAAGATCAGGCCCGCAAGGATGCAACCGCGAACTCCCGCGAAGCCCGCAGAGAACGCGACGACGCCGTCAACGCCATCCACGCCTCCAGGCTCGAAGAGCAAGCTTGGAAACAAGAAGCTGGTGTATGGAAAGCTGCGGTGCGCGAATTCCCTCTTGTTCCACGTCCTCCGTCTCACCTTCATGCACACTAGGCAGACCAAGCTGAGCTGACCGTACGACCCTCTCTTTCACGTCTGACGCGTCTTTGATCGACTTTCTGCAACAGGTGAATCACCATCTCGAAACTATTGCCCAACTACGCCAGGAAGCCGCTCAGTGGAAAGATCAGTGTCTTCGCCTCGAGGAGACCTCGAGACAGGAAGCCATAAGCTGGAAAGAGCAGTTCCTTCGTGCCGATCAAGAGCGCTTGAAACTTGCCCAACGGGTAGAAGAGCTTGTAGCGGAGCAACTTGGTTCCGTATGTCCCCTCGATTCAAATTGTATGACACATTCCCTGAGTAATTGTCCAGGCGGGACATGCCCCAACATCGGTTACACCGTATACTCCCATGGTGAGGTATTCTGCCATAGGTGACTTGTCCTCGTCCACCCGATTACAGCGTGCGTCCGTGATCGATTCCTTGAGCCCACGTTTCCATGCACACCCTCCATCGAAATCTACACCCTCCGTGTCCAAGACAACCTCGAGCGCAAATCGAACCCGCCCAGGACCCGTTATACAACTCCCAACCCCATCTTCGGAGAACCAACGCAGTGCACGCCAACGAGCTACACAAGAAACTGCCCCCCTTGTCGCCCAGCCAGGATCGACGTCAAACGGCATGCGCCAGGTACTCGTTCGTCGTGTCCAGGCTGTCGTAGAGGTCCCGGTGAAGGAAGAAAGCGTCGATCAAGAGGGTGTGGGAACGGCCACATATGCTTCGACTTCTGCCTCTAATATTGCCTCAACCTCGAATTCGGCATCCACGTCAACTTCTAAGACCCCAAATGCACCTCCCAGAACCACAGAGCTTGGCAAGGCAACTCCACGTATCAAGCGGAAAGCATCTGCGAAGCGAACCTACGTTGAGATCGACGAAGAATCAGAACGAGATAATGCGAGCCAGCAGAGCGATCCAGAGGAATATCGACCTGTTTCAGATGATGATGATGAGTTATTGATGGGTGTCGAGGTCAGCAACCTCGGGCGTGGAATTTCTGTTTCACGTTGACAGTGCGTGCATTCACAGGCAAATCGGAAAGAAATCTACGGCATGAAACGTATTCCGAAACCCAGCTCGGCCCAGAAAACAACTCGCCCTACAGGGGTCAAGAAACGAAAAGTACCACCACCTACTAAAAAGAGTCAACCGCCCACCGTTTCTAAGCCGTAAATACACTCATCGTACCTTTTCCGTGCCGGATATGGAACTTTTACTCGCATTTCTATTCACCTGATTTATCTACCTACTTATGACTGATTTCCCCCGCTCCCGCTATGGCATATGTACCCACAATGTAGCTTTCATCGCTGCAATCAACGTTCCTGGAAGATATTTCCCAGGCTCGAAGTACACAGAATTTTCTTGATACAGTACACTAATCGTTTCAGTTACGCACCCGAGTGCTGGCATTTTCGCCAACAAATTCATCGAACCACTTGAATACCTCGTGGTGCCACTTCAAGCTGTTGCCAGCATGCAGCACCCAGTGATTTTCATCTGGGAAGATCAACAAGCGGCTAGGTACTCCAAGTCTGTTTCAGGGGTGCGGTGATGTCGGCGCGAGTACCGAGGAGTCGAGCCGAAAGGATACACGTACTGTTGCAGAGCGTGCCATACCGCGATTCCGTCGCCCTCGGGCAAGCGGTAGTCCTTGCTCCCATGGATGATCAACTCGGGTGTCGACCATTTACTCACGGTGTACGCGGGGCTATACCTGTCATGCATGATCAGAATTGAATGTAGATTCCCGATCTGAGTGACATGCTTGCGAGACAGTTCAAAGGGTTTATCTTCCCAGGGACGTCCTCCCCATTCGTGGTTGAACTGGCTAGATATCGAAAGGGTCTGATGAGGTTAGACGGAGATGTGTACGCACGAAGAAGAGCTCGTCAGTCGCGTAACCGTTGTACGTGGTGTCGAAGACCTAACATCATCTCAAATCGACGGAATGGGGATAAATAAGACCGCTTACACCATCATGGCACACCAACGCCTTGAAACCGAAGCCGAATTCAGGGTTTCCTTGAATCCAACTGGGGAAAGTTGGTCGTCAACACACTCGTGGGGCCGAAGAAGTAAGTGCAGCTTACTTGACAGCGTAACCTCCATAGCTCCCGCCCGCAGCGACCGCACGGTCAGGGTCGATCTAGTCGACAATGTGAGACTCGAAGCACATCAGCGATTCGGATTCGGATGCGGGTCACCTGAGGGTAGTTATCCAAGACATATCTCCAACCATTCTTAAGATCCACAAAGGGCTTTCCTCCCCAGTCTTTATTGATTCCCTCGGTCAGGTCTAAGACGTTTTTGAGAGGACTGACATGTCATAATGAAGTAGTAAGATTCGCGTACCCTGGCCGAAAGAAGTGGAACCGGTAGGGTTAATTGCCACGACAACATAACCCTGGTTTGCAAACACTGGCAGGTATTAGATTCCAAGGAAATAGTAGCCAGTAGACGATCACTAACCATTAGGATTCCAACGAGTAGACCAAGAATCGGCCCAGCAACTTTCGGGGCCTAAATTACTGTATGTCAGCTGTTTCTCGCGTCATTTTACAATATAACGGGACTTGCCGCCATGGATGAGTAAAACGACAGGCCATTTCTTCACGTCCGTGGACTTGTAACCAGGAGGAGTAAGGAGCCATCCGTGGATGTCGTGTTCCGCGCCTCTGAACCAAAAATCCTCACCAGGATGGAGGTGTTTGCCCTGGAGTGCCGCAGCCGAGAACTTGGTGATCTGGGTGAGCTCGCCTTTAACAGGGTTTGATGCATTCTTTTTGATGTCTGCCTCGACGAGTTGGAGGTTGCCAAGAACATAAGCGTCGTTCGGGGACGTGAGTGAGGACAGTGCAAAAAGGAGACGACCGCCCGAAAGTACTTGCAAGCCCGAAGCAACATGTGTGTCAGTCAAGGCAACGGGAGTATCGTACGACGAAGCAAGTTTGGGATGTGCAGTGGATTCACTAGGAGTTGGAGGGATTGGAAGGGTGAAAATCTTGGCCCTGGCAATGTCTTCAGCGATCAAGTAGATGAATTCGCCACTTTCCGAGAACTAAACGGATATCATTGTAGTTATGTTTGCCAGAAACTGGAGCGGTACAACATACCGCCAAAGAACCGGGGGAGCGGTCCCAGTCTTGGGTGATGGTGAAACTGACACCTTTTGCGAGGTCGTGAATGACAACTTTGGCCCTGGATCGCACGTCAGGCTGGATAGTAGGAGGGAATCCATTGGCAAAACGATCTACCTGTCTGATTCGTGGCCGTCTTGATCAAGCTGAAGCCAAGCCACCTTGTTACCTTGACGATTGAAAGCTGGGGCATGAGTTGCACCATGGACACCAGACGTAAGCTCTACAAGGTTATAGCCACTAAAGCCAACGAGGTATATCTATGGCCGAGTCAACAAAGTGAGAGGAGGCATTAAAGCGACCGCACATTCTGTTTCGTGTGAGTTGCTTGTGGGAGCTCAGGATCCTTTGCAGTGAAGATGATCTGACTGTCTGAGATATCGAAATCATCTGTTCCACCAAAAGGTTCGACGGGAGAACTCTGGGGTGATGAGATCCGTGGGTGATGAGATCCCTTCATTGTATATTGGCTACATACCAAATCAGTGCCCTGGAGAACATTGGTGAAGTTCTCCCCAAGGACGAATTTTCCTTGATGTTTGTACAACCGCACGGTAAAGAGAGACTTGTGCTTGGGACCAACCCAAGTGTCCCAGTGGCGCTCAAAGGTCTTATCATAGACCAAAGCGGAATTGCCACGGTTATCGTACTTTTCGTCGTTGACCTTGACAGCCTTCAGATCACCATCCGCGTGGACGTACGCGGAGAAGACAAGGACGCCAGCAGAGTGTGCATAGCGGAAGTCTGCGGCGGTGGTGACGGGGATGGACCCGAAGGCGGTGGACTCGCCGACAGTGATCGCATTTTCAATTAATGTGATCGGAATGGCGAACAGTTCCTGTTTCTTGTTCTTGTCCTCGCCCGTCTCTACGACAAGCGCGATGGTGCGCGCGTCAAGCCAAAATGCATCGCCCCCGTCGGGAAGCGGGTGATCATATGGTTCTGAACCTGCCGCGATGGGTACTATGGCAAGCGACTTGTGGGTTCTGTGTGAAGTGGGACGGATCTGGGTCGGCAGGAGAACTGGATCTGCTACGACTCACTTGCGATCATCGAAGGAGTACCTGCTGACGGGGATGAGCGTCAAGTCACCAGCCGGGTTAGGGAGGGGGGCACCCGGCCTGAGCAGGACCAACATGTCCTGAGGGGAGAGAATATTAGGTGACGCTTTGAGGGCAAACTCTGCAGACATGGTTGTCAGTGGAACTGAGGCTGGTGCAAAGGGCTGCTGGACGGAAAGGCCCAGAAGATGCAGGGCAGCATCAGCCAACCACATCGATAAGATGTGGGTAGGTCTGGTCCCGGTCTCGGTCCCAGTCCCACACTCACAGGCGCAATTCAAATAGCAACATGAACACACCACGGAGAAATTTGAACCCAAAGTTCACAGAGAGACCGATGATACATCGTCTACTCTTCAAGTTCGTCCATCTCCTCGTCTTCACCGGCCCCGTGCTGCTCCTCACCCTCTACCTGCGTAAGAATCCCCGTATCAGAGTCCCACCGTACTTTCAGTCCCACTCTAAACACAACCATCTTCTCTCCAATGAGCTTTAGCAGTTGTGCCTGCTCACTCGTGAGTGCTTTGCCTATGTCGCATATCTTGTGCGATGTTTCCAGGGTGGGAACACCCCTCTTCAATGTTGTAGACAGTCCTAGTTTACGCAGCTGAGATTCCTCGTTGTGTGGGAACGGTTCCGGGGGGTCTGAGTATACTCGCATCACAGGACCCACGGGGAGTATCACTGTCCGGCTGGCAATGTTGCCTGTCCGTGCGAAGTCGGGTTGTCGGAAGTTCTCGAACCACTCGATCACTTCCTGTGGCTCTGTGTCGGTAAATAGCAACCCAACTTGGCCTTTTATTTTCTGTCGTATGACGACAATAGTGAGTTGCATGAAGGAACTGGGCCGAGATGACATGCCTCGGCAAGTTTATGCAACCCTGGCCGGTGCTCTTCTTCTGGTGTGTTTCCAAGCGCTTTTGCCATCACCGCAGCTCTTCCAAAAAATATCCGTGCTGAACTTGATTGTTGTCAGACTAAACATATTCCTGCGATATACCATGTACTCACTCCCTCCAGAGACTTCGGACGGTTTTAAGATGTGTATTGCGCATCGCCCCTACCTCGAATAGCCAGCAGTACTTCCATTTTTCTGCGCTTTGTTGAATCTGTCGAGGTCTCTCACTGGGACGATGAGAACGATCGACAATGTTGTGCGCACCTCGTTCAGGAGCGCATTTTTGTGTTCCCTCGTCTTTTTTGAGACCTTTGTGAGCGATACTGGACAAGAGCAACGTCCTGTCATTCACTGCAAATTAATACAGTCTCTTGATCTCACCGAGTTTTGAGCGTTTTGACTTGGGCATGGTCGATTTCAGGAAGGCGCGGATTTTCGAGTCCGCCGAAACGACCCGTTTGACTTTGCAATGTCGGCAATTTTACCCGCAGAGCTCGGCGCCCTCGAGGACGTCCTCCTCAATACCTCCAGAAAAGCCGCCCTTCACGACAGATTCCGGGCCCTCTTTGCCCTCAAGTCCCTCAAAAATGACGATGCAGTCGCGATCATATCGAAAGGTGTCGTCCGTCTTCTTCACTGCACCTCATCAACCGGTCCTAACATTGCTATCAACAGCATTTGACGATCCTTCCGCGCTTCTCAAGCACGAGCTAGCCTATTGCCTCGGCCAAATGAAAAGGACATCCGCATTGCCCGTTCTTGAGTCAGTTTTGCGAAAAGAAGACGAAGATCCTATGGTCCGACACGAGGTATATCATCCTGCCACGTATCTCTTCATAGAAGTCATTTCTGACAATCGTGCGGGACAGGCAGCGGAAGCAATGGGCGCGATTTCATCCACGGTGTCAGTCCCGATCCTCCGTGAATACCTTTCCGATCCCAATCGGAGCGTGCGCGAAACTTGCGAGATCGCTCTCGCAAAGATTGACTGGGATAACTCGGAAGAGGGGAGGAAACATCTTGCAGCTAAAGACTTTCCTGATACCATGCCGTGCGTCTGTCCCTTCCCTTTTCCCTGGCGTGCTCATCTGACTATGTTACGATAGTACATATACCTCGATCGATCCCGCTCCCCCGTCTTCCCACCTCCTGTCGGGGCAACCAAAACCTGACGATGCAACGGAAGCATCCATATCATCACTCAAAGAAAAACTTCTCAACACAGAACTACCACTCTTTGAGAGATACCGTGCGATGTTTGCCCTGCGCAATATTGGTACGTCACCAGCGGTGGATGCACTCGCATGTGGTTTCTCCGACGACAGCGTTCTTTTCAAGTAAGTGGACCAACCACACGTGGTCTCTTATCGTTGAGATGGCTCCAGGCATGAGATTGCATTTGTCTTTGGCCAGTTGTTATCGGCCCACTCTGTACCATCTTTGATCAAGGTACTCCGAGACGCGAAGGAATGCGATATGGTGCGACACGAGGCAGCAGAAGCTCTCGGTGGCATTGCAACTCCTGAAGTGCTCCCGCACCTAAAGGAATGGATGATGCGGGAGGATTCACCGACCGTCGTCCGTGAGAGCTGCCAAGTTGCCATCGACATGTGGGAAGTAGGTGATTTGCCCTAACACGCAACGATGTTTTAACCGCTTATCCTCAGTATGAAAACTCTGGCGAGTTCCAGTATGCAAACACGCTTGAGACTGCACGCACAGCCGAACCTGCAGTTGCATGAGATGGATGTCAGAAGGAAGTTTATTGACCTGTATGTTGTGCACTACTAGAATTCAGGAGGGAATATACATAGAGTGATAGCCCAAAAACACATCTCGGGGAGTAATTGAAAGGCTATGTTATAAAAGGCATAAACATTGACAATATATGACGAGGAACGGCGAATCATAATAGCGACAGGCGTGCAACGTAGGACTTCTACTCGGTATCAAATACCAAGGCTCTAACCTCGATGGATTGCCTCTCAGGGGCATAGGAAGGACTAGTGATATCATGGAAGGCCGAGTGGGGGGTCAAACGTGCCTTGTCAACATCGGAGTCGAAGCACTTGATAAAGGTGACTTCGTCCGGGGTCTGGTCAGACAAGTAATACCATTTGTGCCCGGGGTTGTACTTGACGCTGAAGGTGGCACCCTCGCGATCAGCATAGATGAGACGAGATGAGACGAGGTCTTTATCGGGATCAATGGAACGGTAGTCAGCCACGGCGAGCGGGTTATGGGCCACGGGGTTGGCAATAGGTCTAGAAGACGCATGAGTGGGTGTTTGGTGAGATGTGCACCCGCAGCGCACCTCCAGACATTAATGATGCGATATCGACCTTGAAGAAGCCGCTCAGCTTCACTCCCAAGGTGATACTCTACGCGCTGAGCCGCCGATACGAATGTTTGGTCAACATGGACTTGTTGCTACGGAAGAAGAGTTGATGTGAGAATGCCTGCGGAGAACTACTGGAACACCACTGACTACGGGGCCACGGAGCGGAGCCTTGGAAGGCCCGTTCTGGTGAGCAGGGCTCCGCCTGATGGTGTGGTCGAAGATGAAGACTTTCTTGGCGCCTGCGTGCTTTTTCAGGATGTCTTCGACCTCTGCATAGTACGTTGACTTGATCTTGTCCTCGTCGACAAAGTCTTTCTCGACGCTTGGATGGTGGACGAACTGGAACCCGCTGACGTCGAGGCCCAGTGCATCGTCCTTTCCTCTAGCGTCATGAATGACCACGCGGCGAGTGTCCTGTCCAATGTTGGACTTTGGGGCGCCTGCCGGAGACTGGTCGACATAGTTGTAAGGAGGCTTGGTGTCAAGAGGAGTATAATAGTTGAGTGTCGCTTGGACGTCACGGGGAGCGAGCACCTGGACGGTCATTGTGCAGAGTGTGTAGACTGATGCGTATCATGGGGAGATCGCCTGGGTTTTTATAGACAAGTCTAGGATGACTGCTTGGTAAGAAGGATGGCGAGAATGCCAGCAAATTCTGGCGCAAGACCGAGCTGACATATGAGCTGACGAAGCCCCTCAGTGCGCCGGGCCGCGCGGGCATGTACGATCAGAATGCCTATGACCTTGCTGTCAAGCAAAGTGCCATGGTGGCATTTTTCAAGTCTGCCAAACGTCAATAGGGACAAATTCCACGGCCTCCGGGCACCCGGACATGCAAGGGTAGCTGATCTCATTCTTACCGTTACAGACTACTAGTAGATCTTGAAGAAAAGCAACTTGAAGAGTAATGCATTGGAAAATGCGGAGGAAGGGAAGGACACCGATTACTTAGTAAGTTAGGTACTTAGTTTCACGTAGTGTTTCACAAGCGTGTTGTGACTAACAGATGCATATGTCGTCAGCATTACTCAGACCTGCCCTTTCGTCTATATTTTCTCTTTCCATGTAGGTGTTAATATTAAGCTGTTTTACTTGTCATTCTCAGTACGAGCATTTTTTGCACCAGCACGTTTCTCCGACAGCGACAAGGGCTGCGCTCTCGAGCCGAAAGTGAGTGTTGAGCTGCAAAGATTTGTGTTCCCGCACTCCTAACTCGTGTCACCTTGATGTGTGTTGTGTCGTTACAATTCAAGGTGATGTTGTGTGCGATGGAGTAGGCTGCGAGTTCGACCAATCATTCACTACGGTCTACGTGTACCATGATCACTCGAGCGTCTATGATCCGTGCAGAACCCGGAAGCCTTATAAATGCTGTCCCCCTAACTCGCAGACGAGGGTGCTCATTGCTGGTGCATGACTGTTGTGGAGTACGTCCTATTTCCTAACCAATGTATCTATTTATCTCGCGCTCAATCTTCGTTCAGAAAAATCAAAGGCGAAATTGATGAGCTTGAAGAGGTCAAGCGTTTCGGACTCCCCCAACAAGATCATCGCTCTGGGCCAATATCTGCATCCGCAACGCACCTCAAGCGCAACGCCCAAGAGGATATCAGAGGCGCTCTGAAACGCGCGAAGACGTTTGACGAAGGAAAAAAGGATAGCACAACAGAGACCGAGGAAAAGTGGGCGTCGAAAGGCAAAGAAAAAGAAACTGAGAGGAATGAAGAGTTCACTGAAGGGCATTCCAACGAAAGCGAACCATTCTGAGCCTGCATGATTCAGCTTCAATCCTTCAGACTCGAACTGTATTCGTAGCGTAGTCGACATGCTCAACGGGTCAGGGTTCCCGTGCAGCCTGTCGGCATCGCCGACCCTAGTCTTCCAATCACAAAGTATTAGGTCTGGCCTGGTCGCATCCCGAGCTGGATGCTCGCACCGACGACGACGACAAGGGCTGCCAAGTGGACGTGATGGGATTGCCGAGATATTACCTACATTTGCAGTAAGCCCGGGCCAGTGGATGTTGCACAAAAACGCCCGCGGTGCCCTTGAGTCACCCGACGAGATGACCGACTGTGCAATTCTTGCCATCGCGTCAACGACGCAGACCGTCCGCGCGCTCCTTCAAAGCATGTCGTTTGCCCTCCACTCTGGGTTTGACTGACAGGCGATCCCAGGACTCGTGAAAGATGTCGTCCTCGACGAACATGTCTTCGCTGTGCCATGGACGATCGTCAACAAGTACTACACAGCCGAGGTCAAATTCCTCATCCACCCGCTCTCCTCTTGGGCCTCAATCCGGGACGGACTTTTGGGGCCTGCTCTCCTGTTTGTCTGGAACAGAGGAGAGGTACGCCTCCGCATCTGCGTCCGCCTCTTGGCACATGCTGACTCCTATAGCCTTACCGCGATCAAATTCGCAGACTTTCTCAGCACGCATCTCAGCATGAATTTGAGGTTGCCCTTGCCATCAGGCTCCCCCCTACTGGCTCGACTTCACCAGCAGAGGTCGAGGATGACCAAGACATAGATGCCTACTTGTCTTCCAAGGGTTTCGAGTTTGTCGATGTCCCTGACATGGAGGCTTCTTCGCCCGATCGTTCCTGTGAGCCTGCGGCTATCTCCCCCACGTAGCAGTATTCACCTCCCCCTTCCTAGGCATCCTTGGTATACCTCGGATCGTCGATGCACTGAGCACCATCATGTGGCCATCAATGGTTCGGCAGACCTCCAGACGGGTCACAACAACTGGCTTCATTGGCGCAGTACAAAAGAATCCTGGTATATCCTCGGACGACTATCACAATCTCGTACGACTCGTCGGGGAAAAAATATCCGGAAGCGACGGTGATCGCATGCATCGAGAGCTCGAAGAACTCGAACGTTGGCTCGATGAAGACACGTTATCTAGCGATGTAGATGCACGATCTGCCCACGGTGAGGACGAAGCCATTCCCTGGAGCACCGTCGTTACCCCAGGAACACTATCTCCTTCCTCGAGCGGTTTTCTTGAAAGTTCGCGCCCTACCACCCCCAAAGCTGGTTTTGACGATGATTTCACTTCCTTTGTCTCTGCATCGTCTCCAAGTTCTGGTGGTATCCCTCAAGCCTCTTTGGAGGGTTTATCGTCTCCACATGGGTTTCCACCTCTCACATCCACCAGCTTCAGTTCTACGTTCAGCTTCAACTCCACTTTATCCGGCCGCTCGACTCCCACTTTTGATGATCATGATGCAGGCTTCGACGCGACTCGCTTAGCACCTGGCGAGTCTTACAAATCCCTCGGCTCTGTATCCGACTTTGAGGGCCTAGACAAGGAGTTGGTCAATTTGGAACAATTGTCCAGCGGCAGCGATGAGGATATGCCATCACAAGCCGAAATTATGGAAACTTCAGGCAAGATTTTCGATACCATACCCCTCTCGCGCTCTCCCGCGCAGGAACGAAATGACGGGAGTCTCCACGCTCTGAATGCTCTTGGCGGGTTGCCATCGCGAGGTTATCCTGGCGAGGAACTTGATGTCGAGATGACGGACGCCGATCTCGGGCGGTTTGACTTGCAAAGCGTGTTTGGCGCCCTGCAAGGACTGAAAGAGGAGATTGCTGAGATGCCCGATAAGGAGAGGAGGAAGGCTGCGGCAAGAGTAGCACTTGGCCTTGCATATGGTCTTGACAGCAACTCACATTCCGAAGCGAGCGAGGAACTTGTCTGATTCACCGTTGTGGACAGACGTCGAATGCTTACTTTCATCTCCCTTAGTAACGCTTACTGCTGGGTCCCTGAGCATCTGCTCGGCGTGATTATCATGTAGCAACATACATCGCACCAGCTGGTCGATGTATTCTAAAGTACATCCTGATCGTTTGAATGCCCCTTCCTTACTGTGCGAGAAACGAAATGGCGCGAAAAAAAAGTACAGGACAATCATTCCACGTCCTCTTCCACATCTTTCGTGTCACCAGTCTCATCCCTGACGCCTCCTTCTGAAAAGTTCATGATTCCTGCCAAGTCCAGCTTAGAAACCACATCCTCGGCTTCCGTCACGTCCATTTCCCCGAGCACCCCGTTCACTGCCTCTAATGTCCCGTCCCTCAGCGCATCCTTGAGTGCGTCGCTGAACCCATCGAAGACTGTCCATCGCATCAGCAGCGCTTTGCGCACTTCCTCAATGTCCAGGCCCTCCGTTCCGGGGCCCTCGAGGATGAGATCATCAGGCGGCGGACCATCAGGAACGTTGAAACTAATGGTAGAGTCGGGGTTCTCAGGCACGAGCTGGATCTGCTCTTTCTGTGAATTGGAAGAGGCTTCAGTAGCAGCGGCTATCACGCGGTTGGCAAGATGAGCATAAGTGTCTTCGACATCTTTAACGAAGACGTCTATGGCGCGTTTTTCGCCCGAAATCATCCTAGAGTCGCGGTGGTGATGATCAGTTCTGATGTGGTCACGCTGAAGAGGCAAGGACCCACTTTTTGAAGAACAACCCCACTCCATCACGGCCCGCATCGCTCAATTTGTCACAATACTGCAGAAGCAAGCTCTGGTGCACGCATTGTTTTGCATATTTCTTGTGTCCATCCGTCTGTGCCTGGAAGGCGGCGACAAGGAGAGCGTCGGATGCACCTGCAACGATGACATCGGGATGGTTCTGTATGAAGTCAAAGGATTGTTCGTATTTCCAGAGCGGCAGGCGGGAGAAGCGAGCGAGGAATGGAGTGAGCTCTGGTAGATCTTCCTGTTGCTCGTCCTCGTCGTTGGGGGCATCTGCAGCCGAGGGGGAAGGGACTTCGGCAGCATGAGAGGAAGAGGCGGTAGGGTTGAGTACTTCATAGGTTGTCGTCGTCATCGCCTTGGTTTTCGGAGTCGTATCTGTGATCGCATTCTTGATCGGGGGTGGGGCGGGTTTGGGAGGGACGTACTGGACAGTGTCATGCAAGGGTGAATATCGTAGGCGAGGGGACACACAATTGAGATACCTTGCTTTCCCAACCCTCGTGGATGTCGTCGCTGGTGATGTGCTTCTTCTGCTCCTTGAGTTCTTCTTCGAGGTCGGCCTCAAGTTTGCGGGAATGCTCTGAGAGCTGGGCGGTGTGTTTCTGCATGCCATCGAGGACGGCTCTCTCTTGTTCGTCCTTGGGAAGAACCTTGACGGCGTCGTAGATCTGGAGAAGAAGGGATAGGATCATGGCGTCGTACGTGGGCTGGTCCTTTGCATTGGTGGGTGGTGCTGCAGGGGATGGGGCTGACTGGAGACGATCGACGAGATACTGGAAGAAGGGGAGGCCGGTGTGGGGCTGTCCCGCGCCGGCGTCCTCTGCGAGGTCGCCGACAGCGGTGGCGGGTGCGCCGGCGATGCGCTGTCTGATCCTGAGGAGGCGGGGATGGAGGACGTTGTTGCACGCGAGCTCGGCGTTGAGGGCCTCGATCTTGTGCTTGCGGGCCTCGCGCTTTTCGTGGATGTCGCGCTGCTTCCATCTGATAAGCGAGCGTTTGTCGACATTGGGGTGGCCCTCGATGTCGGAGTCGTCAGAGAGCTCGAGCTGGTCCCACTTGGAGTAGTTGAGAGGCATCGTGGATGTCGTGGACGATCGGCAGTTGTTGCATCCAGCGGGTCTGACGCTGATCGCTGCTCGCCACTGCTCCTAACGTCGACCAATCCCGACGGGGTCCGTGCGAGTGGCTGAACCATTCTGGGCTTCACATCTTTGCTCTCAACACCCACCGCACCAGCATGGACACCGACGTCGAGCAACCCCACTCAGCCACCTCAACCATGGACATGGCCTCCTCCTTGCGTGCCGCTGCTCTCTTGTCCAGAAAGCGCCGCAGGGTGGAATCTGGCGCATCCGCTCTGCCTCCTCGCCTTGCTCAAGAGCCCACTTTGCAACTCGACTATGCCAACGACAATCCAGCACCTCAGTCCGACCCCAAGCTGTCCCCGGTTTTACATCCCACAGCACCAGAACCGACAGAACACATGGAAGACGTCGAGGACGACCAAGTTCGTGAAGAGGGCGAAATCAGCGATACCGAAGCCTCTCCTCCTCCACCACGGTCACCCACGCCGCCCCCGAGGTTGAGACAACGGCCGTTTACCTCCCAACACCAGGAATCTGCAAGAGTTGAGATTTCCTTTCCCCCACGTCCACCATCTCGTATCGAAGCCCCAACAGCTTCCCCATCGGAACCATCCGACGCTCAGGCATGGCAACCTCCCAGTCTTGAACCCTTCATGCTCGAGACATCCACCTACCGACTCGATGCTAATCATGTCAGACCAGGACTCTCCAGTTCGTCGTCGGTCCCACATCAGTCATCCTCACTGCTCACTTTACTTCTAGTGACCCAAGATCAGTACAACACCGCCAAAGACATCGTCTTAGACCTCCTGGGATGGGGCGTTCCTCCCGAATATCTGTTGGAGTGCGGTTTGAGCCGACATGCCGTCTTCTACGTTTTTTCGGAACTCAATCTACGGCTTCCAAGCAATCTGGATACAAGTGGGCTCATTCCGTACCCAACACCTGAGATGCTTGGACTCATGCCAGTTTCTCCCACGTTGTCTTCACACTCGCTGTATTCTTCGCCTTCTACAATGCCTCCTCCATCTGTCATCCCAGCCCGAGCCTCTCTTGCCGAGCGCATGAGCGTGGAGCGCGTCGACACTCGGATGTCCTCACCTGGCCCCGCTCCGTTCATCAAGACTGAGCCAAGTTCGCCATCATCTGTCGATCTCTCCAGTTCTCATCCGTTGCTTGCCATAGAGCAGCAACGACGCCAGGAACTACTCGCCCGCAAGGCTGCCATTGCCTCCCGAAGGGCTCGACAAGATTCTCTCGGCTTTTCCACTCCATCCAAAGACCAGGACATTGATATGAGTGCAGTGCCTGCTCAATCCGTTGACGATTTTCTGAAGACGATTGAGCCTGCTCCGCATCTGGATACTGACGATAACGACAACGACAACCGAGGATCCTTTGTTTGCACGACTTCCTTTTCAAGTTTGGAGCGCACGGAGGTTGAAGACTTGATTCCTGGCCTAAATGGTGCATCCAGAGATACTTCCACTTCCTCGGCCGGACCTTCTTCATGCCAGTACAAGTCTTCCTCAAGCACGGTCATTTATACCGATCTTCACTCACCTATCTTATTACCTACCGGATCAGCAGACAACGCAGGCTGCACCAGCAACGGTACGGAACGAGGTTCAGCTGCGTCTGTGGACATGACCATGACTGGTTCGGGCTCACTCACGCCCACACATCAAGGCAATAGTCATGCAATCCTGGATGGCGACAGCGGCTATCCACAACGCCGAGGCATGAAGCGTCCTGTGGCAGCTGACTTCGTAGATTTCGACAGCGGCCCAGGACCTTCGCGCGGTCACGGAAGCTCATCTTCCAATGGGTACTCCAACGGAGGTCCGTACATCAACCCTCTCTCCAAGCGGAAAGCCGGTAGTTTCGCTGGAATTGGTGGTATGCGCCGTTGCGTAATCGAGTTAAGCGACAGTGAGGACGATGGTGATAATCAGGTGAGGGGGGATCATGTAGGGAATAGTGACACTCGGGAGTATTCCCCGGCAGTCACTACAGCATTTACTGCTCGCGTTCCATCGCGACTCACCTCAACTCCGACGATGCCATCATCCCTGGGGTCTTCAGGTGTCGCAAACGGCAATACCGGGCAACCATTTCCCACAGTGCCCGCCACGAATGCGCTCGCAGAAAAGGAGGAAGAGATCAAGAGAATGCGGCAGCTCATTGCTCGAAGGGAAGAGTTGAGGTCGAAGAAGCTTGCGGCTGTAGGTTCTTCTAGGTGTTGGTCCAAGAGGTGCTTAGCGTGTGCTCGTAGATGTCTGGGAAGTCAACACCAGTGATACCATCCACCCTCGAAGTAGAGGCCCAAGAAGGGACAGTGACGGTAAAACAGGAAGAAACGCTTAACGATTCACTGAGTCGCAAAAATTCATCTACGATACTCCCCTCACGAGAATGGGAGAACAACCGCACTTCCATACCGGAATTGACAAGAAGACATGGTTCGTGCCGTTTACCGTCTTACCCACCCTCACTGGTCCGGCCCTGCGCATTCCGTATTCGCTTATCACGGCGATCTTGCACTGGTTTTGAGTATGCGTTAACCCTTTTTGGATTCAGGCATTTCGGTAGTAGTGGTCGATGGGAAGCCAGACGTCCTGACCCACAACTCGGCGACGGTCCGCACACCTGGCACATCCGGCCCCGCCGGTGACAGAAATGACTTGCCAGCCCAAGAGACATCCACCATTGGTTCTCTCTCTCGGTTCTCCGCCAGTCCGACAGCCGGCTGATATACTTCTTTTGTTCTCTTCCCCCCCTCTCCTCCCCTTCCTGTGGTTACTGCTCCCTTCTTTTTTAAATCTACCTTGATTATATTTTCTTTTACTGTTGTTCCCCTCACTTTTTCATTTCTCGTTCTTCTCCCTCTTGGTTGTATTGTGTGGGGCTCTCACCTGGTCCGCTTTTGCTTTCATAACGGCGGTTGGGTATTTGACTGGGGGGCTGCAGGACACGAACTTTCCGTGCAGGACGGAGACTCTGAAGATGAGCAAGGTATGTTCGCCGTTGCCACTCATCCTTGTCTTCGTCTTCCCCTCACGTCGGTGCTGATTGCCTGCTTTTTGTTCCCAACGATGTCGTTTCCTGTGGCCTCCTTAGACTTGATGATTACTGGAGAAACACAGTCCGCACAAGTGGCAAGAATCTGTTCCTTTTTCTTTGTTAACTTGCTTCCCCCTTCCTAACTTCGCCCCCTTTTGCTTTCCCCCTTTCCTTCCACGCGACACCGTAATCATGCGTTTAGGTTCCATCATCGAAGGAGGATACTCATCAAGAGTCCTTGGCCGCCGGCGATTCTGGAACGTCATCGTCGGCACAGGTGCGTGCTCCAGTCTGGCTTATTATGGAGGCCACATGGCCTGATGTGTTGATATGTGCTGATGTGAATTGGTGTTGCCGTTGGCGATAGGTCGTCCGGCCCCAATTGCCACAATCACGAAATGAAGCAGCCCCGGAAGTATTAAGATCTGGCTTTCCATTGTACGATTCCCCTCTTTCTCGATATCCGCTTCTTCGACCTCGATCCGGACCGGACCCAAGTTCTAGGGTTACCTCTTTTGTCAAGTTGCAGAGTGGAATAACTACTGCATCGCAAGCTGGTGCTCATACCACTTGCCCTCCTAGTGTAGATTTTCCTTCCCCTGTTTCCTGTACTACAGGCGTTGTGTCCTCTCACTCTTCCTCCCCTATTCCTCTGCCAGACCTCAAGCAATTGAAGGCAGTGGTGCTGCATCGTTCGCTCGCACAATTGACTAGGTGCAGTCCGGATCTTCGGGTGTGCCCATACGAGGTGCCCGGTGGCGGTGTGTGCCGCGACAAGGACTGTGGAGAGCTGCACCTCAGCCAAATAAGCAGGGAGCCGAGCGGTACGTCGTGGAGTTGCTTCGTGTGCGAGCTGACTGAATGCGCCCATGGTGTCTTGCTGTCTGACTGATACATCTGGGTTTGCAGATGCGGAAGTTGCGGCATACGTGCACGGGATGCTCCCGCGACCGTGGAACGGACGGTGCAACGTGCGGGCGATTGAGATTGCCCTCGAGGGTGTTCAGCTGCGTGGAAGCGCCACAGACGTTGACAGCCGTGTCCGGGAGGCGCTCGGTGGACTTGGTATACCGATGAATTGACCGCACGCTGACATGAATGGTCTCTTGCCTGACCAGAACGTGATCGACACGCGAGGAAGGATGGGTGTTGCTCGAATGTCAAAATAACAGGGGAAAGGAAAAGAGCGCTGAGCGCCACAGGAGCGTGCGCTCCTGAGGACGTTGGACACGAGATGCGATATTTGCTGTACTTGTTGCGCTTGGATTCTGGTCTGTTTTTCTTTCTTTTGTTTTTAAATTTTATAATATTTTGTTGAATCTGATGGAATGATCCGAAAAAGGGGAATGATGATGTAATCATCCGCGAAAAGGGGGAGTGGACCATTCCCAAAAGGAAAGATGTGGGAGTGGCGGCTGCGGAAGCAGATGCCGGGGATTACCGGGATCGTGCCTGGCGGTGGAGAGATACTCCGACGGGCCAAACAAACAAACACATTGGGCAGTCTTTTTTTGATCGTCCAGACTGAGACAGCCTGACACTCCTCCCTTTTCTACCTCCTTCCAACTTCAGCGATTCCTTTTAAGGACGCCCTCCGCACCCTCGCTGACATCGTCACCTGCCCGCCCATCGTCAAACACATCCCCAACACACGGCCCTCCCCGCCATCCCCATAGCCGTCGCTCATCGACGCTGCTCCCCCATACACTACATGGCCTATCGCCATCTCCCATCTGCATCCACAACCTCCCCATCTTATCCGTATTCCAAGACCGCGGCCCATCACGGTCAGCAGCCTTCCCTTTCCGGCCAAAACATCCAGGACGACCCCGCTTCATCCTCGCCGACCATGCGCAAGCGCCAGCGCACGGGCCTCGACATCTCAAACCCTGCCGTAGCCGATCCCCAACAGCAGCAACCGCCTCAGCCAGCCCAGCCGCCACACCAGCAACAGCCACATCTCCCCCAGGGCGCCGTCCCAGAGGATGGCTTCATCAACGATCAGGACGCCGCAGAGAGCCCTGGTGATGACGACGACGAAGAGGAAAAACCAAAGGACAAGAAGGCAGGAAGGCGCAAGATTAAGATCGAGTTTATCCAGGATAAATCAAGACGTCACATAACATTCTCCAAAAGGAAAGCTGGTATGCGATCACCTTCCTTTACCTCTCGTGTTTTTCCTGACATTGCTGCTTCACTTTCGCAGGCATAATGAAAAAGGTATATGCGTCCTGCGTGCCTCGCCTATCGCTTATCTAACACTCTTTCTTAGGCCTACGAGCTCTCCACTCTCACAGGCACTCAGGTGTTGCTCCTCGTCGTTTCAGAGACCGGTCTCGTATACACCTTCACAACCGCCAAGCTACAGCCTCTCGTCACGCAACCTGAAGGCAAAAACCTCATCCAAGCCTGTCTCAACTCCACCCAGGGTCCTCATGGCGGTGCCCTACCGCCTAACGTGCCTGTCGGGGCCCCCATGAACCGAGCTACGCAATCCATTCCCATACCTCCCGGCGGCACCGCCAATCTTCCTGGCGGTCTATCCATTCCAGGTGGCCCCGTCGGCGGTCCTGGCCCCACCAAAGAAGATGGTGATGAAGAGGGCGACGATGAAGTCACCCGTGGTGGCCGTACTGCGTCCGCCGGCGACAAGCGCCGTCGCCGCCCCTCTACTACAACCGCTTCGGCACCAGGTCGCGCTGGACCCGGCTCTCCGCAAACACCCAATAGCACTATTCCTCCTCCGCTTTCCATCCCCGGTGCTTCCCAGCATCAACCCACAACCCAGGCACCGCCACCTCCACAAATTTCGCTTGGCTCTCCAACCAGCCCACAGCAACAACATTCACAGGTGCCTTCATCCCCGCAGTATGGCCCTTCCCCAACGGGAGGCTATGCTCCCCATGGTCAGCATCATGGTCACCACGCTGGAAGTCCCACTGATGCAAGCATGTATGGCGGACACATGATGTCTGCCCCTCCCTACTCGTATCCAGGGCCTGGTGGTCCAGCGGGGCAGGGTGGTCAGCCCCTAGGTGGGCTTGCTACGGCTGCCGCTCAGCACAACCATTGGGCGCCGCAACCCCAGGCTGGACACTATGGAAGAAGATGATGGATGGGTTTTTTGTTCAAATTGTTTTACCCCGCTTGGTCGGCGTTCTTGCGTTGATATTTTCTTTTTGTTGAAACGGGTTCGTAGCCAATTTATGCATTCCTTGCCGTTTGGTCGTTCTTCTCTTACCTTGTCAATTTCTTTATCACTTGTCACTTGACTTCTCTTCTTTTCTGGTGCTTACATCCACGCCTTGTCTCCGTTGAATGTGTACGCTAATCGATCATTGCCCTGCACGACATCCCATTGCGTCTTGATTGCTATGTAACCTTGGTTAGAGGCTGTCCTGCTACCCTTAAGTTAGTGATGCCATCGGTTTTGTGGCCATTACATTACAACTCAAGTATCATTGAGGACACATATCACCGTCGGTAGAACTAGCAAAACGAACAACCCTCGTATTATAACACTTGTAAATGTAAAGGCGGTTCGTCCAAAGTGAGTAAACCTGCGGCGTGCGGCATGTACTTTTCTGTCTATGCCGATCATTCTTGATTTCTTTTCTTGTCTATTTTTCTTTGACCCCAGAAACGCAGAATTAATTGGGACGAGAGAGCCGAACTCGCGGACTCAGTGGACTATTTGAGCAAACGATTCGTCTACACCTTTGGTGGCGTTCCTCGATCGATTACTTCCATCCCGGCGGTGATCGATTGATCCACCAATGAATGCTCGTTTCTTTCTCTCTCCTGCCTTGCCGCGATCCGAACTGGGGGTTTCAGGATTTGTCGATTGCCCCACTATGCGAGCAACTCACACATCGAAGAACGAACGCCCCATGTTTCGGAGCGGCGTTATTCGACAATAGCGCAGTATCTCTGCGACCACTGCCTCTAGCTGATTCTCACGGAAGACCGGATGCTAGTAGCGGCTCGGCCTCACCTCTGTGCTGGCAGTCTGCGAAGACCGTAGTGCGGCCCTCCGTACTGAGGCCGGCTTCTGCTTGACTGCTTGTCGACACGTCCAGTACACTAGGCCATCCGCCCGCACAGATTCCCAGGCAATTAATCCTTTCTTGGTACGAACAAGGATAATACAACATTTCGGCCGTTACTCATACTGTGCCTAGCTGGCATTACACCTCGGTAGCCGTGGGAGACTCCACATCACAGTCGTCAGGAATCAGGATCATACGTACTCAGTCTCTTGACCTCTCACAAACACCGATCATCGACTCGGATCGGTGCCGCAACGGAGAAATTTTGATGAAAGGGCTGCGGTGTGACCTATGATCATCGACATCTAGCTTGTCAAAGGACGCCCCTGCCTGGTCAGGTGCTGTCTCTGGTGACATGGTTGGATTTTACAGCATCCATTACGCCACCCTGCGCCTGCGCTTCGAGTTCTTGGTACGTACCACCTGACGACGGTCCAACTTGAAGAGTCTGGCCGAGCTGTGTGTGTATGTTTCTCATTATCTGGTCTTTTCGGTCTTTTCGATCTGCCACGGGGAGCCCAGTTCGGAGCTGCCAGTGAGCGTCGGGCAACCACTTGTTTCACAACGTCGCCGTTGTCGTTTCTTGCAATATTTCCACATTGGTTCGCGGTCAAACCGAACGAAGGGACGAAGACTATTCCCACAAGCTCCAGGACTCCGAATCAGAGGCAGATGATCGGTGGCTAGATAAGATATAGCTATGCTGAGCGCTGATCAATCCAGCAAAAACATTTTTTTCGTGGCAAAATCGCGTCAACCTGCCGGGGAATCAGCCACGGAATGCCTCATTCAGCGAGGAGCATAAAACACGTTTTTCTAGTAATATCGGAACTTAATGCTGTTCCTAAAGCAGCGAGTTCCCGGTGAGTCATAACGTCCCCTCGAAATCCCCGAGCATAACATGACGAACAGAGCTGGACCAGGGATCCGTCATCATGACATCCGATATCACATGAGTAGGGTCTTAATAAAAGATTCCGTCACTTATGAGGGGGCATCCTAATCTGATAATGATGCGGCGACACGAATGGTAAGCCGAATACAAGCCGAATACATCCCGGTTGCGAATTAACACACGTAACCCATTTCACAGTAAAAAATAATAAAAGAAACGACACTGCACGGTTCTAGATTTACGGCAACGTCATGCGGACAGGGGAGTTGGAGAGGACGCGACGGAGAGGATGAGCAAACTCAGGGGTATAGATGCCACAGGACTGCCGTCAGATGCTTCCATTCCATTTCAAGGTTTGACTGGCACGCTTATGGTTGCGGTGATGGAGTGAACAAGAAGACGCCGTACCGAGTGCTGTGATTGGTCAAGCCACAGGTGCAAGATGCAGACCTCGTGTTTTCTTGATCGAACAGTAAGATGACCTGATAAGCCCCTACAAGACATACAATCTGGGACGGGAGGGAAAGGGCAATGCAACGGTGAATAGTCACTGCGGCAGCCCTCCCGGACACCGATCGCAAGCCTGGTGTTCGTTCCGGTCTAACCGGTTATGTATGACGATGAAAACACTCACGTCACATGCTATGGAGCTTCCATGTGATGGGAGCGAAGCTGTTATACGGGGGCCGCCCGAATTAGGCAAAATTCGTGGCCAAACTGCGGGAAGTGGGAACGTGGGTTGTCTGGCGCTGATCCGTGGCCGGTTTTAGAAAACCTTTGATGTTTCCAACGCAGGCATGTCAACCCGAACACGAGGCATCAACGAAGCATCTTTCCTAGTCGGATTCAGGCCGCCAACGCAGCGATCGAAGTCATCTTGGTCCGGGTGCACGTCAATAACCATCCAATGATTTATCTGCCCTGTGTGGTTCGTAACGTCTGTGGGAGGAAGGATATTAATGAGGGCCAGTCCCGTCACACGAACGTGTCCAGACCCTGAGATCTGTTTGGAGGAAATTAATAGCAAAGTGGAAAGAAAAAAAAAGGGGGGGGGGGAATTCCAGCTCGGATTGCGGGGGGTCTCC
>JBBPNN010000113.1:0-49768 GCA_038090935.1 Hortiboletus campestris
TGCGTGATCTCTGGGGACTCCTTGTGGTTGGCACGGGTGTCGCCGAGGTATGGCTGCCAATCCCGAGCATAGAATCGGATCACCTTTGCTGCGAGAAGCTCTTGTGCAGTCCAGGCCCGCGTCATCCAGACACTGTTTGTGAGATCGCCAAGGGCCGATGGAGACTCTACGCTCGCGAGAAGGATAAGGGTGGCTGCGGATGCTTCGTACCATTTGTACATCATTTTGAGCGACTGGTTCAACACTGTGCTGATCGTCTTGTCGATGCAACACGTGTCACTCCATGCCCACCGATATCCGTCCGTGCGAACCACCTCGCAGAATTTACGCAACTTTTCGTTCAGGGGTGACGAATCAAGATTCCAGACCGAGTTGGCTAGATTGACGTCCTGGAACGATGGCTCCTTGCCTTCCCATACATGCGAGAGCGTCACATATTGGAAATATTCTCCCACCACCTGCTGGATCCGTCCGTCGTCCAACTCCTTCGTCATCGAGGAAACTAGTTCTTTGAACTGCACTTCCGACTTGAATGTATGCACACGTGCCGGTCCGTCGCACAGACGACCATTCTTGACGTCGATAAGTGCAAGTGGGCATATCTTGAAGACCCCACGAATGACGTTGTCGACGATCTTCTCTGACCGGGAGGGTGAAACGTATTTCTTGCCTAGTTCTGTAGAATATAAGTCACGATGTTATTCTGACGCTAGTAAAGTGACACTGACGACGGATGTCTTGATCGGAAGAACCCTCAACGACGGAAAGCATGCGGGTGAACGCATCCATAGCTTCATCGTAGCGCTGCAAAGCATGCAGGGCCGCATGTCTTCTCTCATATCCCCACGGATTTACAGGGTCTGCTTTGATTGCCTGCGTCGGTTGAATTCAGAATCGTCAGACACTAAGGAGAGCCGAGCCATACCTCATCTGCATCCTTCAACGCATCCTCCCACATCTCCAGCATTGCTCGGGCATTGCTTCGCTTGACAAGCAGACCCACGGGATTCAACGGATTGAGGGACAACGCAGTGGAGTATTGCATTATAGCTCTCTTATGATCCTTGGACCTCACCGCGATATCACCATTACTTTCGAATGTCGCGAGACACTTTTGAACGAGATCTGACCTCGAAATCTCAATTGATGTCAGTCTAGGTGGGTCGTGACAAGGCATACCGGGGTCCCAGTCTGCGGTCATCTCTTCCATCAACACTTCTTCACCGAGTGTTTCGACCATGGTAGAAAGTGACTCTGCTACTTCAGAATGGCCTGCAGCATACATGGCTTTCGATAGCCGTAACTGAATCGCGATGGCAAGTCTATCAAAATCCCATCCAAATATCTTTCAAATACAGTTAGTGGAATTGTAGAAGAACCAAAAAAGATCAGCTTACAAGCGAGATGACAACCAGGTAAGGACTCTGTCGAAACGGGATGGCTTCCTGCGCACGCTTGAACAATTCTATCGCCCGTTCGTTGTCTCCTCTTCTCATCGAGATGCCTCCAAGTAGGAGGAGCATCTGAGCCTGTATAGTGCGTTGTCAACCTTGCTTGGATTTCCGTTCTCACCGTACGTACCCGGACAGTGATATATGGCGACTTATCGTTCACTATATCGATCAAGTCATCCACACGCAAAATCGCATCCTCGTGTTTTCCACATTCGAACAAGATGACCGCCTGAGTGAAACGAAAGATCAGAACTAGGCAGTCACGAGGATCACATGAGCATACCTTGATCAACAAGAGGAGTTTATTTTCACTTGGGATACCCTCACTGAACACGAGGTCAAACACACGCATAGCTAACTCGTGCTCCCCATTACCAATATGGGCAACCGCGTGTGCGATATAACCAATGACGGATCGCTGAAGCTCGATAGACTATCGTGCAACAGTCAACACGACATGGGATGGGAGATGACTGGAATTTACCTCTTTGGCATCTTCGGTGGCCATGTCACACTGTTTCAAACGGGTCCGCACAAGAGCGCGGTGAGCCAGTGTGCGTGCGTGATGAAAAGGATTCGAGGGATTTATGATCTCTTCGGCAAAGAGTTCTTCGACGCGAACCAAGTCACCTTGCGTCCATAATTTGAATGCTGCATCACTGATATAAATAAAGGGCAACTGGGGCGCTGTGAGGGAGAGTGGAAAGGATAGTGCAAGGTAGCAGTTGATATTTGAACTCACTCACGATGCGAGGAGAAATGTGAGTGAACCATGACATCTTAGGTTCGGTGACATTGCCAAGTTAATCACTTACATTTACTGTCAAGTACGAGACCGGGAGGACGTCACGTAGACTTCGGAGGATGACTTTCCCGTTTTCTTCCCCGGTCACAATGCAGTCGTCATTTGGGGAGATCGCAGTGGACCAAATTGTGCTTGCGTTGTTGATGACAGTCCCAATTTGCTTGTACGTAGAGTTATCCCAAAAAGATAACGAATTGGAAGCAGAGACGACAATGAACTTTTGGTTGCGCGCGAGGGCGATACAGGTAGGAGATCCTTTGCTATGAATGGACCATTTACAGAGCATCGTTCCTGAGGACGTATCGAAGCACTTGGCTTCACCGTACGAGACAGCAAAAAGTTGACGACCGTCATGCGACCAGGTGAGCGATGACGATACCATTCTTTTGACCGAGAACGGAATGTCCAACAGTTGCTGGCTATTGTCGCTGTTGTAGATGCGGATCGACTTTGCATCCGGGTTTTCGGCCGTAGCGGTGGCGATGCGGTCACCGTTTGGAGAGAATCGCACTGCCACCACCCCACCGTCGTGCTGCAGCGGCCCGACAAGTCGTTCGCCCGTGGTCATGCTCCAAATGAACGCGAGCCCGTTATAGTCCCCCGTCGCACATTTCGTCGAATCGCGCGAAATGTCGACCGAGAGTACTGTAACTGTGTGACCGGGGATGTCGAGGACCTTTTCGTGTGTCTGCGCATCCCATACCCGTACCCGCGCCTCGCCACCGTTCGAATTTATGCGCCTGAGTCCACACAACAACCACTTGCGATCCGGCGATAGCGCAGCAGCATAGATCTCTCCCCCATCCGCTCGAATTGGCTCGCCAACCTCGTGTTCGTCATCCACCCGCCATCGCCGAAGCATCCCCTCAACACCGCCGCTCAATACCTGCTTGCCATCCTCTGCGAAGAAGACTTCGTATATTGGATGTTGACCGGTTTCAATTATTCTCGAGCTATCTGGAAGTCTACGGGTGGTCATCAGATGTACTCGCCAATGACTAGCACGTACCTTTTCCTGTGGACTGCATACTAGTACTCATCCACAGTGCGCATGTATAAAGAGGAAACTTCAAGTCGGTGGGGCGCAGGGTCAAGGACTGCACGACTCGGAGTTCCCCACGACATATTCAATGTATGCTCCTTTTGTCTTATCGGTAATGATGTGGATCAGCTCACAGCCTCGCACGCCAGCCTGAGTCGTGTGGATGCGCCACAGAAATAAACCACATATCTAGCTAGCCCACTACGAGTCAACCGTCCACTCTGTAACAAAACATCAACACCACAGTGAGTGATGTATACGTCCAGAAACGTACTCAGTGGAATATGATCGACACACAATGTTTCAGTATGCCATGTTTCTCAACATATTTGTTCGAAAGAAAGACTGCGGTGGACGAGTGTCTGAGTTGGGGCAAGGGAGACACTTCGCGTACGAGATTTTGCATGGACACCTAAGTTCTGAGCCCCAGTGAGAACGTAAAACAATACTTGGCGAACAACATTTCAATTCTCAGTTTTTGACCAGACAGTTCGTCAGGGGCTATATGTTGGAGAACAGCGGGCCAGTGCACTCCGAGTCAGGCTAACTGGCACAAGTTGACTACTAGTACTAGGGCGACTCGGACAAAAAGTCCATTTGAGACCCACTAATTTAGTCGTTCTGCCCCTTTCTCTCACTCACTATGATAGTATCGAGCTGATTGCATATCGTTCTACGACTAGAACGGTCTCGCATTCTCCCACTGGCATGAACGTGGGGAGATGTTGGGTTCATCCATCTGCGTGCAGTTATCCAGCACAGGATCGCTAGTAGGCCTTGCGTATAATACGAGAACTTCGGCAGAGTAGACGTGTCTTTCCAACTCGCTCGTGTTTGCTTGCTTTGTCGTCTGTTCATGTTATCCTCGGTCATGATCGGGATCCCTTATTGGTGGTGCAGCAAGGAAAACTCTATCTTCGGACCAGAACTGCTGATCGTGTCCTGGAACCGACAACATGACCCATAATACACATAATACAACAAGTTAAAAGCAGGGAGACAGACATCTCGTCCGAATCCAACCATTAGATCACCATTCTAGAGCAGAATTACCGCCACATGAACTACCGCTGCATCCTGCGCCCGTGGCATCTGCTGTAGGGGGTCCCTCCACAGTTGCAATTTCGATGCCTTGACCCCCACCACGAGATGCAACCTCAGCCGTTGCCTGCTTGACCATCCATTTGCTAGTGCCCATGACGGCATCCAGTTCCTCGGGCTCGGGGAGAAGAACGAGCAGGTCGTCGTTTTCCTGCTTGATGTCGAATGAGATGATCGAGTACTCCATGTCGTTCAGACAGGCTCCATCAGTGAGGCTGAAGTTCCGTTTATGAAGTGGACCTGGTTAGACAAACGGTCTTCAGTGAACTTCATGTTGGGGATAAAGGACGTACAAGAAACGTAGAGGTTGCCCTTCGCATCATCACCAACGATACCATGGTCAAGAATGAATGCCCGTTTGTGGGGACACATCTAAAGATGGTGTCAGATACATAATGCGGCGCTCAAGTCGTTTCTTTTACCTGCTGGATAGCAAAGAGACCTTTGCCGGGCACATGGAAAAGGGCAAGTTGGGAGTCACCATACTTGACGGCGGCAGAACTAGATAACCGTTGGGCATAGAATTGTGAGGAGTATTAAAATACTCACGTGGTGACGGTAGTGACATCCAACTCTTGAACTGTAGCCAACTTACGCCATTTCCATTCGGATTTTGGTGTTGCGACAGAGGATGCATGGAATTTAGCAGGAGGAAATTGTTTCGGCCAGTCTGCTGGGCGCTTTTGTCCACGTTCTTTGATAGGTTCCACATTGGGTCGGCCCTCATCCTAAACCACGCGTCAAGAGGAGAAGCGTGAATGATAGGAGATTTACCGTGTTAACAAACTGACGGAATTTCCGTCTTCTTGCTGGATCTTTCACCACTACGCTCCATTCGTCATGGTATGTCCCCACCAATCCTTCCATCTCTTTCTCGAGCTCTTCGCAGATACCGAGTTCATCATCCAACAAGATTTTTTTGAGTCTCTGTAGGGAAACGGAAGACGTTAATTGGCTAAGAATGGGGAAGGCTATCCAACAGACCTCGATTCCTCCCTCGAACTGTTCAACCCAACGAGCAGTACGCATGAGTCTGTCCGCCGTGCGGATGTAATACATAAGGAAGCGGTCAAGAATTCGCACAACCTTGGATGGTGGGACATCCACCGCAAATAGGGTGGCGTGACGAGGGTTGGTACCGCCATTTCCAGCCAAGAAGACTTCATGCAAAATTTAGCTGGTGCGAAATTATATGGAATCATCTTACTGTTCCATCCTTTGTCTGTGGCGATCAAACCAAAATCTTTCGATTGTGCCTCTGCGCACTCTCGAATGCAACCGCTAACGCCACCCTTCAGCTTGTGAGGGGAACGAATGCCTTTGTAACGTTCCTCGAGATTGATAGCCACTGATGAGCGTTCATAGTTCAGTACGCAGTAATGGAGAATGATATGAAAACCGTTTACTTCCAACCGAATCCCCGATGCCGTACCTACACCAAGTTGTTCCAACACAGGACTTCACGGTGCGCAGGGCTTTGCCTAAAAAAGCTTAGCTCTATAGAACCGAAGCCAATTTTAGATGGTTACCATATGCATGACCACTCTCGAATCCTGCCATAACCAATTCTTCCCAAATGTCTGGAAGATCTTGCTTCCGAGCACCGAACAAGTCAATGCGTTGCCTAACACGTAGTTGGAATAGGTTACAGTATGATAGGAATTGAACAATCATACCCTCCGGTGATCTTTGTGTACAGATTGTCTATGTATAACATTAGACGATAGAGTGGCGGATATGTCAAAGCTACTCACATTTCTTTGCAACTTGTCCAAGTACGATCAATTTGTCTGGCGTGATCTGTACAGTCGGATGAGCGCTGGAGGGGGGTGATAGGGACGTGCAAGTCTACCTCGCCTCCGGCGACTCGTGGGACAACGGAAAAGGTTCCTGATAACATGACATTAGCTCTTATAGGAACACGAATCGATGCACAGTACGGCTTACCATCTCGTTGGATGTTTGCCATGTACCTATACGTTGATTTAATACTCTTCCCCGGAAGGTAGAGGAGTACACTCACTTGTCGTTGGTGTCCTGATTCGCATGATGCGTTGGAGCCATGACGAGCTCGTTGTAAAGTGACGAAAGGATGGAAGCTGTAATGGGCCGTGAGGTCACGGAGAAGGCACATGTGCCAAAGTACATACCAACTGCCGGCTTACACAATTCACAACCGAGGGAGTCCGGCTTGACCCCTGCAGATGTCATAACCTCGGGCAATGTTCTTAGCTTCCGTAGTCTGCAAAGGAACGAGATTGTAAGCGAGGGGATTAGAGATCGATGATCAGTCTTACTTGATGATAGTAAAGAGCTCCTGACGAGTCATAGCAAAGTGTGCGCAAAGGTTGTTGGATACTGCATGGCCAGCCTTTTGCATTTCAGCCTAGAGGAGGCGGTTAGACCCTCACACCGCATACAAGAAACCAGCCACAGACCTTGAAGATACTGGTGACAAGGGGCATGCAACCACCGCAACCGGTTCCAGCCTTTGTCTTGGACTTCAGGCCATCCATGTCGGCTGTTCCGGACTGGACACATGCCACAATAGCACCCTTTGTCACGTTCTGTAAGGGAATAAACTTCCATATGCGTATATATCTATGAAAGATAAACCCACGTGGCAGCTGCAAACCTGAGTATCGTCATCGAGGTCTGCGCCATCTTCCTCGCCCTTATTTCCAGACCCAACGATGAACTGGGATGGCGGTGCTTCGATAGCTTTCTGATGTCGCTGAGACGTGAGATCGACTACATTCGATTATTCTCACCTTCTTCTTTACTAAGCTAACGAGTTTGACGTAGTCGGAAGTATCCCCGACCATCATTCCGCCAAGGAGATACTTGCCATCCGCGGTGAAGATATATCTAGTGTCGCCAAAGACATGAGATCGTTGGTGATCGTTTCATGCGAGGACTTACTTCTTGTATACGAAAGAAAAGGGGTCCCTGTAGGTCAGACATTCTATATCAGAAGTCGAACCCTTTTGCTTGGGTTGTCCTTCAGTCGCTGGATTGGTGGTGTGAATTTTGATTTCCAGAGCTGCTTTCCCGGCAGGCTCTTGGCTAGGTGTAGCTTCTACCCTCTTCACACGCGGCGCAGCTACTCCTCGATGGATCCGCTTGTCGGCAAAGTAATCACCAAAAGAAGCAACCTGTAGGTTCAAGTCAGATCAGTTGGTCGATCAAATGACGATATGGGACAGACGTCAACACCCATGAGTTTCAACTTCGTAGACAAATCGGGCATGTTCTAACCAAACATAAACATTCCGTCAAATGAATACTTCTTCCTATGGAATGAATGGCCTACCATTTGCCTGGGCTTAAAACCACCGAGCTCCGTCTCAACTTGGGTAAGGTTGAAAGTTAGGATGTCGGCCATTTCAACTGTAAGGTATGAGCCTGCCGTCACACTACAGTGATATTACTATACGTACCTCCCGGACCAATAAGACCGAACGTGTTTTCTCGCCAGCTAGCACACTCGCCGATGGCATAAACGTCTGGGGCGCTTGTTTTGAGATAATCGTCGACAGTGACCCCCCCTCTGTCCCTGCATTTCAACCCAGCCTTCCTCGCTAAATCATCGCGAGGAGTGATTCCAATCGCGTAGATGACCATTTGAGTATCCAGGTGCGTGTCATCCGATAAGATGAGGCCGCTCAAGACACCTTCCGGGGTGGTCACAAGATCCTTTACAGATGCCTTGGTGAGAACATCCACGCCCATCGCCTCGATACGACGCAAGACGATCTCGCCACCATCATCGTCAAGTTGACGAGATAATGGGTATGCTTGGCGATTAATAATAGCAACTTTCCCTATAGTTTCCCTGGAATAGATAATAGCACTCAGCAGACACAGCAGCTGCAACACTGACGAACGTACAGATCAAAGACGGCTTTTGCAGCCTCTAGGCCAAGTAAGCCCCCGCCGACTACCACCGCCTGGCAAGTTTGATAGATTAGTAAGGCTCAGTGTATTATGGAACTATCACCAACACGGCCACCCTTGACATGATCTTCATGTGAATAACTCAATATATTGTCGAGATCTGCAATATTGCGATAAACGAATACCCCTCTGGTTTCCGCTACGCGTTCTGGGGAAATATATGGTGGAAGTGTGCTCTCAGAGCCAGTGGCAAGAACACAATGGTCATAATTGATCACACGACCTCTGCTGGTGGTGACCAAGTGGGCGGCAGTATCCAATGAAGTAACTTGTTCGCCAGTGTAGAAGATAAAACGCTCGGGATCCTGCTGAGCGTACCATTCCACTGTTGATGTATTGAGGCGATTAGGAGACCGTGAGTGCGACTTATGAAAGGCACCCACCATCGTTGAGATAAAGCTTCTCAACAGAACGGTGCTGAAAATATTCAGTAAGGGCGACTCGATTGTAAGCCAGGTGTGTTTCTGCGATAAGAGCCGTAAGGAACTCCTCTTATCAAGGAGATAAGGGTTGCGTGTGTGCAGCCTTACCTTCCCCGCAAGTGATTAGACGATAACGTTTGGCTTCATCTAGGTTGAGAAGTTTCTCGATAAACGCTTGATGGGAATGAGATAAATAGCTGCACCCCGGGTGTTCTGGAACCGCTCACCAATGCCCACCATTCCAAGTCCAACGACGAGAATCGTCTTAGACGCAGGGGCGGACGCCTGTGGCACGGAAGCTACCCCAGACGGATCGTGGCCAGTTGCTCCGTTCGCCTCAGTCATCTCAACGTCGGCCGACATGCTTCTTGTGTTTGCAGCGACTCTGACAGTGGAAAAGGAGAAGGGAAGAGTTGTCGAAGGTGCAGTTGTTGGTAGTCTTATCTCTGGTTGAACTGACCCTGCCGCACTCTCGTTATGACGGGCGTTTACTTGGTCAATGAACGAAGACCCTGAGGCCAAGATGGCGAGACCATTACATTGGGCTCCCATGGACCTGGCCGGTTTGTGGAGCGACTGTCCAGGCATGTCTTCCGATGGTACCTGACCTATTCCGAGTCCGACACTTAGCTGAGCCCTATTCCGCCCACGCAGGCACAGACGAGATAACAAGGGCATATCATTCTTCATTACCTTCCAAGTTTAGCTACAACATTTTTCGTGGCAAAGATAACGCGTATCCATCCAAGTTTGGTAGCTCACAACCCGAGGCGAACCCCGAACACCCTGCTTTTGTTCACATGTCACATTTTCCCCCTCGGTGGCTTCGATCTAGACTGCGAGCCATCGACGCCCCATACGGATATACAGGCCTCAGGCTCATCTATGCATCGACGCCAAGGTGTTTGTCGTGTGACTATACGACATGCCATGCCAATCACTGTCGTTACATCGCCGCGCACGCACTAACATTACCTGGCAATTCCATTTTTGGAGACAAATTCTCTTCCAAGTTTGAATTGAGTTACATACTATTCACGCTGGGGTATGTGATGTGACATTGACAACCCATGGCAACCATCTACGGAGATAGCTCGGACGTGGAGGGGTTCCAGATTGTACACCTGCAACTCTCCACCGACAAGATTTTTTTCTGACGTTATCGCTCAGGTGCGCACTTCTTATCATTGTCGCCATTGCACAGCCAGGCTGCAGTAAGACTGATTAAGGGGGATATCCTTATCTTTGACACCTGATGGGCTACCTCGAGGGTTCAGGAAACACCCCTGGGTAGACTGGCAATTTACTATCATAGGGCTAGGGGATTAGAGACATGCCATTAAATAAAAACATAAGAACGGCCACTGGCACTCGACAGGAAATCGACCTTCCCCCCCCAGGAAAGCTGATCCATCATGGTTGCACGCACTTCTTCATCTCCAGGAATCAACCTAAGGGAGGCTGTGATCAATCCAAACAACTTGAAATGCTCGTCGCTACCTGTGTTTTCTTTTCGCAACCAGTATTCAATCAACTTCCATCTGTCCGTCATTTCTATCCTCAGTCCTGTTGTTGCGATTTCCTGACTTTACACTACAGCGCTTGGATGGGATATTTCGTGGCCTTGTAAGTTCCTGTCACCTCTATGATACAGCATGCAAGACTTGGTGTTCGCACACAGCCTGTCATGGTTTGCGTTTTCTCCCCTCATTCCCGGTATCATCAAGCAAGATCTCAAGTTAACTTCCGCACAAGTCGGTAGGTAGCGGTCAACAATGAACACTCAATACTCATTATTCTGTAGGAAACTCTAACGTGATCTCGCTGAGTGCCACACTTATTGTTCGTGTGGTCGCTGGTCCTCTAGTTGACCGTTCGTATGGCTCAAGATATGTTACGTACCTTTCTCACCTCCGTTCCAGGGTTTGGTCCACGCAAGGTCATGGTTGGGTTGCTTGTTCTTGGCGCAATCCCCTCAGGGTTGGCTGGAACTGCGCACACTGCCAACGGACTCTACCTCATCCGTTTTTTCATCGGTATTCTAGGTGGAACTTTTGTGACGTGCCAGGCATGGACCACTGCATTTTTCGACAAGAATGTGGTTGGGAGAGGTAATTGGTCTTCAAATATAGTGACATGTTGGCTAACGTTGGCATTTATAGCCAATGCCCTAGTGGCAGGCTGGGGTAACACAGGCGGGGGAGTCACATTCCTGGTCATGACCGCTCTATACAACGGTTTGGTTTCAGCTGGGCTCATGCCAGGTGTCGCATGGCGTGCAGCGTTTGCGATTGTCCCAGTTCCTTTCCTGCTCCTTGCTGCCACCGCCCTCATGGTATTTGGGACAGACCATCCTGCTGGCAGATGGTGCGATAGACACAAGGCAATCGCTCACGGACATGGAGGCCCAGAAGCCCACAGTCCTGCAGACTCGGATGAGAAGGTATATGGTGCGGTCGACGAAAGCAACGGCGATCTTGAGAAGAAAGGTGGACAGGCAGACATTCAGGTCACTGTTGCACCAGTTCAGAACTTGAGTGCGTCATCCCCATCCACGACGGGCAATCTATCGAATTGACATTCTTTGGTAGATATGGTTTCCGAACTAGATTATGCGGTTAATGAACCACTTACGCCGCGGCTCGCGTTGAAGGTTGCCTCTACACCTCTAACTTGGCTCCCCGCACTGGTATACTTCACGACATTGGGCTGGGAACTCGCTATGAATACCAACTTGGCAAACATTCTTCTTTCACTCTTCAAGACGAATACATTTGGCACTACCGAGGCTGGATACGTCAGTTGCACCACATAAACATAAACATCATTCCAATCCTGACCATTGACATAGCTTGCATGCACCTTTGGCTTTATGAACGTCTTCGCCCGTCCCTTAGGCAAGGATCTTCTCCCCCGACTGTTGTTATCACCATTGACCTTGAGAACAGGTGGATACTGCAGCGACTTAGCATACCGGAGATGGGGAGTTCCAGGAAAGAAGTACCTTATGATATTCCTTGGCACTGCACAGGGACTGCTATCTATTGGCCTCGGCATCTATATTGACAAGAATCATCCTTCTCGTACGCAGATTTGCCCAGCACCTTTGCAAGATACTGACTTGGGACATAGTGCCGACTATGATTGGCATGATCATCATTATGGCCACGTCGACCGAGGCTGCTAATGGCGCCACTTTCTCACTGGTACCTCACTGCAGTCCTCGTGAGTACATTCTCCACTACAAGTAAAATTTCGACTCACAATCTCTTACAAGGTTCCAACGGTTTCATGGTGAGATCTTCATAATACGCGTCATATTTGATATTAACACTCCGAATACAGAGCGGCATTGTGGGAGCCATGGGTAATATGGGAGGTATCGTGTATGCACTTGTATTTCGGCTCCAACCGCTCCCTATCGGTAAAGCATTTTGGATCTCTGGAGCCATTGCAGTGGTGCGTTCAACACAATTTCTTTGTCAAAACCATTCGCTCATGCTGGCGTAATCAGGGCCTCAACCTACTGGTCAGCATCATTCGCGTGCCGCGTGTTTGATAGACTTGTCACGATCTTCTGTTACGCTTTGATCGCTGTGCATATATGTGTCCCAATGCGAAAGTGTACCCGCGTACGCTATCGCTCCTTGTACCTTGTATAGAAACCTTGTATAGAAAATTTTCAAGACTCCCTCGAGCCTCCGCGGGGGAGTCGTGTTTACTGTCCACTCAAACTCCTCGACGAGCACGAGACCGACGAAACACGTTACCCCGTTACATACTAAAGAGCGCTCCAACTCGGAGCCTCGGACAACGCTGTGCACTGAACAACGTCTCGACTCAAATGAGCTTGAGCGCAATATATGTACCGATTTAGCGCAATAGGCCCACCTAGATCGACTCCCGAGCCCGAGGTTGTCGAGGAGCCGGTGCAACTAGGCACCAGCACTGCTGGTAACTTGCAAATGGTCCGGCTCTCAGGCTCTCAGCGCCTTTGCACTTGGCCGGTTGTATTAGGCAGTACATAAGTAGTGTGGGAACCAAGGCCGTAAGAAAACGGGAACGCTTTCACGCCTACTACACGCCAGCACTGCCAGGGTAATCAAGATCATATAGGTGACGTTTTTCATACATGGGAAGAGATTGGCCAAACTTTTCAAGGGACTCTCTTATCATCCGACTGCGTTTCCATGGCAAGTTATCGGCCTTCGTGAGCGATTGCTTGGCGAGAGGGAGCAAAAAGGAAGGACACAGGAAATCAACAGTGCCAAGTCTACCTCAATGAAAGGGAGTGCAGGTCGAAGTCTCCCGAGCCCGAGGCTATCGCGGAACCGGTGCCACTGGCACTGCCGGTAACTTGTAAAGGGTCCAGCTGTCAGTGACTTTGCACTTGTCCAGTTGTACTTATTCGGCAGTACATAGTACATAGTGTGCGAGCCATCTTAGACCGGGGGAAAAACGTTTTCATGCTTACACGCCAGCACTGCCAGGGTAATATACGTGACGTTTTTCTGACATGGGAAAATTAGCCGAACTTTTCAAGGGACTCTCTTATCGTCCAACTACGTTTCCGTAGTTTATCAGTCTTCGTGAGCGGTTGCTTGGCAGGAGGGAGAAGGATGGATGGAATGTTGGTAGACTAAACTCGGACACAGGAGATCAACAATGCCAAGGCTAGTCTACTAGTGCCTCAATGAAAGGGAGTGCATGAGATCTGATACGGCTGAGCAGGGACATCTAGGCACAGAATTTCGCGGGAGTGTGGGGGACCGGCCCGGGGGTACCGTCTGCGACTCGGAACAGGATTACATGGTACTAAAGGGGCTTCAACGGACAACGTTGTGCGCTATGGAACGAGGTCTCGACTCAAATGAGCTCCAGCGTAATACATGTGCCGATTTTTGCGCGATGGTCTATCCGGATCGACTCCCGAGCCCGAGGTTGTCGAGGAACCGGTGATAGTACTTGGCACTTCCGAGTCTTGCGAAGGGGAAGGGTCCAGCTGTCAGTGACTTTGCACCCTGTCCGGTTGTATTAGGCAGTACTCTACATAGTGTGCGAGCGAAGGCCTGTAAAAAAACTATTCTCATGCACATTCCAGCACTGCCAGGGTAATACGTGACGTTTTTCCTACATAGTAAAAGATCGGCCGATCTTGGTTTCTCAAGGGGCGCACAAGCTTATCGTCCAACTGCGTTGCTGTAGTTTATCAGTTTCTTATCACATTTCCATATGTGGACGGTCGAGTTCAACCGACCCGAAGTCTTATCGTCCAACCGTGTTCACGCAGTTTATCATCTTTCATATATGGTCGGCCGAGTCCAAGTCACCCATGCTTATCGTCCAACTACATTCGACTGCGGGTTGTCTTTTTTGTGCTTTTATCCTTTTATCCTCTATCACATTTTCATATATCACAGAATCCTGATGCGGCGGAAGCTCCTCTCCTGTCGTTCATCAGGTTGTCAAGTAGAGATCAAATCAACACGTTAATAGACAACTGAACGTTTACCTCAGCAACGGCTTGTAAGTTTTGAGCTTGCTGATCATTTTCTACGCGCCTGGACCCCAGACACCACACCGACGGCGACTAGATGTGACCAGGGTTAGGCACATGTTGCAGCAATTTATTATGCAGAAGAATGGTCATGTTAAAAAAACCCTCCGATCGAAAGTTGGACGTCAAGATTTGAACCATGGCTACCGAATATCTCGACTCACCTATCTCCGAGCTGTCGTTCCCTACGGAGGACAGCTATTCGCCATACGAAGCATCCCTCTTTACCCCCTTCACCTCTCCATACGCTTCACCTAAGCATGAGTCTTCTACCCCAGAGACTAAGGGCTTGTTTTCGCTCCCTTTCTCACCAGCGTCTCTGGACGATCCGACGAGAAATGGGCCTAGCCTACCCGAAGCTTTGCCCCAGCTCCCGGAAAATGCAACACCACTCGAAGTAGCTGAAGCGGTACGTACACTATTCGCCCATCGGTATGATAAGAAGGCTTACAAGGTTTAATCCAGGACCGCGAGACACCGGATAACTGGGTCAAAAGAGTGAGCTGCCTTGACTAGCTGCAAACGCACACTCACGAACCATCTTTCAGAACGCCGACCTTGTCCGACTGACAGGGAAGCACCCTTTCAACTGTGAGGCGAAGCTTTCCTCGCTCTTTAAAGCCGTGAGTATATCCAACATACCTCCCGATTCAACCTCCAAGTGATTGGTTCGTAGGGTTTCCTAACACCAGGTCACCTTCACTTTGTTCGCAACCATGGTGCCGTGCCCCGTGTCACTGAGGACATGGCGAAAGAATGGACCGTGCAGATTCATGGCCTCGTACAACGCGAGCTCACCCTTACAGTCGAGCAGCTGAGCCAACATTTCCCCATTGTGACGCTACCCGTCACCCTCGTTTGTGCCGGAAACCGAAGGAAAGAGCAAAACGTGGTTCGGAAGACCCTTGGATTTAGTTGGGGAGCGGCAGGAGGTACAAGTTAGGTAGTCAGGTCCGAGCGTCCATGCTGACGAACTCTCGTTCCAGTATCCACTGCCCTCTGGACTGGGGTATATTTGGCAGACATCTTGGAATACGTGAGACCCATGCGAGGGGAGGCGAAGCATGTCATTTTCGATGGTGGTGACATTCTACCCAACGGTACTTACGGGACCTCGCAACGACTATCATGGGCTGCGAACAAGGACCGGGGAATGCTCATAGGTAAATAATCTGCAGCCAGCGTTGTCAGTTGAAATTTAAGCGCCTATTTCAGCGTGGGCCATGAACGGATTACCTCTCGAACCCGATCATGGATTCCCACTAAGACTTATCGTTCCAGGGCAAATTGGAGGCCGATCTGTCAAGGTACTGTGCACTGTCGTCAACATTACACTGTAGCAATGCTTGACGTTACTCACCTTATTTAAGTGGCTAAAGCGGATCGAGATCAGCGATCGAGAAAGCCAGCACTACGTATGTACCAACGCCTTCGAACCATTATTGTCGACTGAAGCTATTGCAGTTACACTTCTGGGTAAGAGAGGATGATGACCACTGAAGGGAGCGTGCTCAATGCTTTGCCATAAGGATAACAAGCTTTTGCCTACGCAAGTGATGCCAGATCAAGCACGTGCCGAAAAACATTGGTGGTATGATCCCAGGTTAGTCAACATCCCTTGAGATCGCTTTTGAGAATCAGGTGACTTACAAGTTGCGGCAGATATATCATCACGTCAGTAGTTGTAAAATTGGCGCCGTCCTCGCCGCTGACCATGAAGTAGCGACCTAAACGTGAACAGCGCAATTGCTAATCCCGATCACGACGAGACATTGATTGTAAGCAAACACTCGGAATTGGACGACTTTTATACCATTCGTGGATATGCCTATGGTGGTGGTGGACGACAGGTAACTCGAGTAGAAGTTTCACTGGATGAAGGCGCAACATGGAGTTTGGCAGCCATGTAGGAGATCATTACCACTTTCACTTCGCATTCTCACTCAGGAACACAGCGAATACCCTGAGGATCACTTCCGCGAAGTGTGCCATATGGACCCGGTCTATGGAACTCTCGACTTGACGGAAAGGGATACTTCATTGTGAGCTGTGAACGCGCGATACGTTTTCGAAACGTCTGACATAAAATTGTAGCTGCTGGTGCTTCTGGAACTTTGACGTCAAACACAGCACCTTATCGCAGTGTAATGCATTAATGGTTAGGGCAACGGACGAGGGGAGTGCGGTGCAGCAACGGGATATGTAAGAGACAAATATCTTCAGTGTTTTTCATTACTCACCTGCAGGTAGGTACTGGCATGCACTGGGCATGATGAACAACTGGTGCGTACGCACCCGAACCGGATAGTTCCACCAGTTGATAGACGTCTTCGATAGGTGGTTTAGGGTTGCCATACACAAGACTGAAGACGATGATCGGGTTGTGTTGCAGTTTGAGCACCCGACCCTCGCTGGGACTGCGGCTGGGGGGTGGATGGAGGTGTGTAGACAGCGCAGTCAGATATCACGGACCACAACTTATCCATCATAGCGAATGAAAACGTCAGGGCTTGACATTACGAGGCCTGTCTTCGGGAAGAACACCTCAGAAGAGAAATCAGCTGACGCGAAGCCACACATAGAAGAAATACCTTTGACGAAGCCAGGTGTCACCAGGAAGATTACACCGGAAGAGTTGAAGGAGCAGAATCGGGAGCAGCCATGGTTCGTTGTCAATGGAGAGGTGTACGACGGAACGCCTTTCTTGAGTGAGCATCCCGGCGGTGGCGATTCCATTATTCTTGTTGCTGGTGAGGACGCTTCAGAGGACTTTTTTGCAATCCATTCAGCGGAGGGGAAGGCAAAACTAGCACAAGTACGTGGGTCTCAGAACACTGGCACAACTTACTGACGCATCACAGTTCCACATTGGAACGCTGGTGAAATCGGGAACCAACCCCTCTGAAACAAGCGATCAAACAGCCGATGGCATATTCCTCGACAAGACCAAGTGGAAAGACGTCAAGCTGAGTCGAATCGTGCGAATAAACCACGACACTTACCAGTATCGATTCGAACTGCCACGAGAGGATCAACCACTTGGACTGCCTGTGGGCCAGCATGTATTTGTGCGTCTCAGGAGAAAAGACACCGGAGAACTTGTCCAAAGGGCATACACACCTGTCTCGCAACAGGGAGCGGTCGGTTTCATCGAGTTCTTGGTCAAGTTGGTTCCCTCCATTTGATTTGAGAAACGTGGCTGACAGCGGAGTAGATTGTACCTAGCTTCGAAGGACTTCCCGATAGGAGGGAGAATGACGACAGGGTTCCATCAGCTCGCGCTCGATGACACTGTGCAGTTGAAAGGACCACTAGGATCCTTCACCTGGAACGGGCAAGGTCTTGTCAGTTGGAAGGGGTCCGAGAGGAAAGTTAAAGAGGTGGGAATGATATGCGGAGGAAGCGGTGGGTATTACGAGAAAAGCAGCTTTCTGATGCTGACCAACGGGGAGCAGGGATCACGCCCATTTTGCAGGTCCTCCGGAGCATCTTCCTTGATGCCTTGGATACCGAGACCAAGGTATGGGTGATAAGCGCGAACAAAACGGAGCAAGATATTCTCTGCCGAGACGAACTTGACACATTGTACGCACGGCACGGCCCACATCGCTTGAAGCTGCACTACATCCTTGGTGAAGGGCCACCTGGGTGGACGGGAAGCATTGGTCGAATCGAGAACGATATACTCAGAACAGAGATGCCTTGTCCCTCCGAGCAGGGAATAATTCTGGTGTGCGGACCAGACCCGATGATCAAGTATGCCGTGAAGCCAGGATTGCAAGCAGCAGGTTGGGACATCGAGAAGTACTTGGTGGTGTTTTGAGCGCTGTACTTGTTAGCCTGTATGATTTCAAGTAGATGTACGATAAGCCTTGCCGTTAGATGGACCATATCCCGAATTAAGTTTACGTCTGTCCATGTAGCACTCTATGATTATGTTCGCCAAATGTTAACCTGTACGCGCAGCGCTGGCCTCGGTTGTATGATGAAGGGAGGTAAACAGCTCTCACTGGCAATGGGTCAGGAGATCAGGAAGATCCGGAGTGTGACCACGTGATGTTGCAAAAATTATGTAATCCTTTTTTTTTTTGGACAAGTGTCAATCATTATGTAGCAACTGACAGGGCTAGCTCTACATAACACACCAAGGCGGACGCCCGGGGGCAGCCGGTCCGAGGAAAAATGCTCTTACGCGCGCCCTACTTTCGTAGGGGGTGTAATCATTTTGTGCTGGAAAGGCAAGTCAGATGGAAATCGGTTAGGTGGCAACCACTGCTGGTCCGTGCCTCGCAGTCACGGTGTTGCTATGACTCACAGTGCCTCGCGATGTGCAGTCGTTTGCCTCCAGCGAGTACCAGTCACTGTTGTCACTAGGTGTCCAGTGACCTGCAAGCTGCATTCTCCTTGCGTCTACCCGAGGACAAACCGACCGGTGGCGCTTTTGACTCCACTACGTGCGCGGTGCGTGTCATTCGTATCTCAAGACCGCCTCAACGCCATCCGCATCGTAACCTTAATTTTTTGGCACACACTGGACATGGGGCCATGCTGCTGAAGGACTCTATGTGGCGGTGGTATTGAACATGAGACGATTTCAAACCCAAGCTTTCTGAAACTTGATGTGCGGAAACTGTATGGGAGCGAGATGGCATAACACACGAGATGTCTACCTTTCTCGGATGACCATGTGTGCGCAGCCTTTCCTCGGAAGGTTTACCCTGGGAACTTCAAGATGATCACCATTTTTTCCTTTTAGCTATGGCCATAGATGCGGGATCCCCGCATGCTCGTTGGTCGAACCTTGAAGCCAGCACGGTGTATGCTTAGTTTTCGAGGAGAGTGCTGCATTACTCAATGAGAGTGATCACTGGCGCGACAGCAAAACTCCCTGATACTTATCCACCCTCTGTCAACTCCCCAGTGAACACGCAGCCGTCGTAATTATCAGGATCCGTAGCAGACGGATAATAGCAGGTGATATTAGCACCCTCGCACGTCCAATAATTGACACATTCATCAGTGTTACAGTTGGGTCAAGCGAGGCAAGTCGCGTAGACCCATGCGGAGAGCGACCGGAGCGCCGTGGTTTGAGCTGCAATGAATGAGCGTGAAGTGTGTTTTTTTTTTTCTTTCTCTGCCTTTTTGGATGAGCAACATTATGGTCACTTCACCGAAAAGCAAAAACCCTGCAGTCTATGGGCCTGTGATGATCTTTGCTCCCGAGTTTCCCTGACAATGAGTTGTGAATGCACAGTGACTTCAAGAAATTATCAACAAGACTTCGGTCCTTGCCATCACGGCTTGCTTACACGCGGGAACCATGCGGAAAACCAGCCCCTACGTTCCCTCCTCCGTGGTATAGAATAACCACTTGGGTATCGGTGCTACGGAGGAGCTTTCACCGTCAAGTCCGAAAATACTGCAGCCCGATAGTGGACCGGCGTGATTAAGTAAATGAGCGCGGATTCACCTGTTATAAATAGAGGCATCGAGTGCGACGGCTGGAGACTTGAAGGGTCCGAGAATAAAACGGTGAGTTTTGTTGATCCCCACCGTGCCGCCCAGCATAACAAACCCGCTACGAAGGATCGTAGTCCAGTCAGCTAGCAATGTTCCGTTCCACAGTCTCAGTAGCTTCCGCCCCCTCAACTTTGCTTGGGCTTTCCACTCAGGCGAGTGCAAGTTGCCCGACTTGCCCGGATTCAAGCATCTACGATTCCCTCCCGAACAGTAACTCAAGGGATCGCGTGCCTCAATTACTGAACTTGCTCGGGTGAAACTGGCGTTACCTACAATTACCTGTCGGTCGAAAATCTAGGAACGTTCACCGACTGCGCGCCCACAGTTTGCGATGGTTCACTAGTATGTCGGGGACAACTCTATGATGCGAGCAACGACTGTTGGAACTTTGGCGGAACGGAGGCGTGTAGGGGTTCAGAGGCTTATGTCTGAGAGCCCAACAGCGGCTTCTTGTAGGCGTTCGGATCTTGTATATAGGCTGATACGGGCACAATGTGGTGCACGCAAGACCTGCCAGTGATTTTGTGTGAACAGGAAACCGACTCGGAGTTGGCGTGCCACGGGCAGCAATTACCTTGTTTAACAAGGTCACTGGGGGGTGACAATTGTGGCTGTGATGTACATACCTCCAGAACGCGCCGTGCGAATTTCTTGCTAAACAAGGTTCCTGCCGACGAAGTTCGGCCGTAAATCTAGTTCTATACAGGTCACGTGACTCGACGCGTCTCGCGCAACTGGTCCAAGTTATCCAATCTTGGTTCTTGACAACTACACACACTCACCCTTCCTCCGACTCAATGCCGCCCACGAAGACCGCAAATTCGACGCGGAGAATGACAAGAACGAAGGCGATGATAACACCAGACGACCTAGCCACGAAACTCGTGTCCAAATTGACACTTCATGACACACGTCCCTCGGTGAAGCAGCCATCCAGGGTGGGACCACCACCACCGGCACCTGAGGATGAAAGGGCCAGCTGCATGCGGATGGTGAACCTCTCATTGCAGAACCTATCTGCGGTAGCTCAGTCAGGGTGGAAATCCACCCCCAGAGAAACAAAGAATGTTCGTAACACAAATGCAAATGCGAGCAAGGTGGATGACGCGACGAGGACTGCGAGGAAAGCTTTAGAGAGGCTCAGGGAAATTACTCCTGATGGTGTGGACGTGGAACGGGCAGCTTGCAGTATCACCGGGAAGTTAATCACGCTGGAGTTGGTACGTGGTATACCTCAGACTGGGGACAATAGTGACCATTTTTCTACTAGTATGAAGAAGCGATCCAGTTTCTCGAAGTCATGTACCCACGTCTGCTGCGTATTGCAGCCACTGGCCATTCTGGGGGTGAAAACCCATCACCCCTGCACCTGCTTGCACTTCCCCGCTCGACCTCAGATGACCCGACTGTACTCACTTTACTACTCACCTCCATAACGCACGCACTGAATGCTCTACTATTCCTTCTCCTGCATCCTTCCCCTCCCTTCTCAGCTAGCGCTCTTGTCACCACGCTTCAGCACTCGCATTCGTTGCTTGCCTGGGCTCCAAACATGAAACCCGACAACATCCCCGACAAAACACGGGACGCACTCCTCACCAAAGCGTACACTTTTATCAATAAAGTGTGCACTGCCATCTCTTCTAGCAGCAAGTCGAGTGCGGACCCCAAATCTATATTCCAACTTCGTATCTATGGTCTCTCCTGCCTGCTATACACCACGTCTGGCACCGTCAAGTCTGCTACGTTTTGGGATCAAGTACATAAAGCATGTCTCTCTTACGCGCGGACGGAACCCGCTCGGGAAGAGGAATCAGCCCTCGCTGCGTGTGTTTCCCGCAGATTATCCGAGGTAGCAAGGCTTGCGCAGAGCCTCCATGAACGCGCTTTCTCAGAAGGTCGATCTTTTGTTCAAATGTGCGAAACATGGATGAATTTCGCTACAAAGGCGCGTCTTACTTGAATTACTTGTCCATCTTTCTGCGCAATTGCGTTCGAGTTGACTGACTGGTACTTTGAATACAGGGTGATATATCTATCCTGGACCACATATCAGAACTGATGGGGGTTCCCCGCCCATCGTCATCATCTCGGTCAAAGCTTGATGCCGGTCCTCTATCGTGTTCCTACTCGGTTGATAGCCTTGCGGCTCGAGTTGGGGAACTCAAACTTTCTGACTCAACGAGCGCAAAGGGCGCCGAGCCTACACCCCATCGTAATACCAAAGATGTCGTGTTGGTAGAGTGTGCACAATGCTGCGGGGTTTTTGTGAAAGCAACAGCGAGTCTCGACAGCAAAGGTAAAGCTGCGCTTCATTTGTTTTCACGGATGTTTATTTCATCTTCGTCGATGGTTTACCAGGCCCAGAACTTGCGAAACATGCGAGCGAGGCGACGGATGCAGTCCGTCGTTACTGTAAACTTGTGTCGAACCTTGATTCTTTTATTTCTCTAGGCCCACCTCAGCCTTCGACTCCGTTTCCCGCCCCTGACTCCACATCAAATTCTTCGACAATGGACGCAGAGGTGCTCCGGGCGCGTGGTAAATTGGAACGCGCACTGGAACGATTGCGACGCGCTGGACTCCGTGTCCTGGATGGGCCGCAAGTTCAGAGCAAGGACTCGCGATATGCTGCAACGTCATTGTTGGGGGTCATTGCGACTACCCTGGAAGGCAGTCTAATACAGGTAAACCCCTTTCTGTTTCGTCCTGCCCTTTGATGTGTACGTTACCCCTTTAGGATGGACCTTGCGCTCGGCAAAGTGACGAAACGAAGCGCACGCTGACGTCCCTTGTCGATGTGTTCTTTGTCCTTGCGCGTTCCCGACTTCTTCCTGCCGATGTTGAGAGCTATACGCCGGCGTTGAGCTATCTCCAGCGCGCTGTGGTTGCTGTCAACGCGACCGGAACGATAACCACTGAAGACACGACAACGTTCCTCCGATGTATTTCTGGCGCGTTGCATAATCTTGGTGGGACATTGTACGCCGCAGGTCGACTGGGTGGAGCGATCCGATTCCTCAAGGAGGGGTGTATCCTAGGGAGGCGGGTGTTGGCGATGTACAACACGTACATAGATAGACGAGTTGACGAGAACGAGAGAGAGAAAGAAGGGCGGCAACAACTCGAAGAGCAATTGTTTCGAAGATACGAGCTTCTCGGGGTGTGTCACTCCAAGATTGGGGATCGAAAGGTGTGGTGCAGTCTGTTCTGCCAGTGCTGCGGTTGCTAATACGATATCGACTAGCTTGCGTATGAATGCTTTGTCGAAAGCGTTTGGACGTTTCCGTACACGCATCACCTTTCTAGTTTCTCTTCCCCCGAACCATTCGCACCCAGTGCTCCGCTTCCCCTCAAGCAGCTCTTGTCCATCGTCGAGAGACTCACGTACACTGCGACATGCGAGCTCTTCCTCCCTCCAGCACAAATCACCCTGAGACACATCTCTCCTGTCTCTGAAACGAAATCAAACATTGATCCAACACCACCGCCCGACCCGATCTCGACGTTTCCCTCGGACGATCGATCCAGGGCAGAAATTGCAGGCACGCTCCTGACGCGCCAACTAGCCACGCTAGAGAGCATCGGGCACAAGGACGGTGCGCGCGAGGCAATGGAACGTGTTTTGGAGGACCTGCTTTCGGTGTACGATGCGAGCTGGGCACCGATACAACGCGCCCGGGTGTTGGTGACGGCGCTCGGCGTGTCGTGGCGCGATGGACGGAGCGAGGGGGATGTGACGACGTTGTTCGACGTGGATCGGATGGGACGGGAGGCGCTCGAGTTGTTGGCACGTGAGGTGGGTGCGGTTTCTCGACTCTGGGGTCGTTTACTGACGACCGGTAGACGCCGGATGCGGACAGCATGGCGAGTCTCGTTTTCCAGCTCAAGGTGGGTGCACACATGTGGTTGGCGCTGCACGCGTATCGTCGGTCGCCTGCAGGCGCGGAGATGATGCACGCTGTCGCGACGCACGTCGAAGCGGCGTACAACGTTCTCGGCGGTCTGTTCCCCGGGAAACCCGTCACGGAAGCGAGCCCCAAGGGAAAACAGGTCAACGCAGGTTCTGGAACCAAGGCCAAGAAGGCACGGTCGGGTGTCGATTTCGGCGCCAAGAATGCCAAAAAGGAAAAGCCGGCGGTGGGTGCGGGAAAGTTGCAACCTCGCAAAGGTGGGTCGGTTGTTTGGATGGCACGCGTCTTGTGTCGTTGACGTGTTCCTGGATAGTCCTTCGAGCGGTCTCGCTGAACACGGGAGAGTCCACGCCATGCAACGCTCCCACGGCCAAGAAAATGGCTACTGCCATTGATCTCGAACCTGTCCTGGGATTGATCCGTAGGTGTCCTGTTCAGACGGTCGATCGTCTACTGATGACGGTGCTACAGAAATGAACGTCCATTTACTCGGATTGCTTGGTCTCATCGTACTCAAAGTAAAGCTCCTCGAGATACTCAAGCGGGTCTGTGAACACCAGGCACCTATTCCAGCGCAAGGTACGCATGGTTCGTATCACCGCATTCCCCAAGCTCACTACTATGCAGCCTACTCTGTGATTTGCGTCGATCTGGCGCACGAGTACGTTAAACTGGGTAGATCCAAGCGCGCGAGCGCCTTGTTCAGCAAGTGTGCCAACGTCCTCAAGGCGGGTGAGGTGCCTGACGAGGTACGCTTGTTGTATTTATTGGGACATGCGGAGGTGCTTGCGCTCGGGGACAATGTTCCAGCGAGGTATGTGCCCCGGTTTTATTGCAAGGCATCGTCCTGACGAGGTTGTGTAGCGCGAGTTCCTATCGCGACGCTCAGAGTCTCGAGGCTGCCGTGTCCGTTGAGGAGAAGACGATGCCGACTGCGAGGCGTATCCGGGTGCGCGTGGAACGACTGGAGCGGGCAGCGTTGGCGTGCCGAGTCTTTGCCGCCGTGCAATACTCCAAGGTAACGTATTGAGGGGGTTACTATTCCGCGTCGCTGACGACGCGCTGCAGGACAACACCGTGGGCGCACTGTGCAGCATGCTCCAATCCTTGCGACTCTGGAACCGCGCCATCGACGCACTATCGCGTCTCGCTCCGCCTACGAGCGCAGCGCCGAAAGCGACGGAAGAGAGCTCGAATCCGTTCGAGGTCTCGAGCGACGCGGAGCCCCCGTCGACGGCACCCACGCGCTCAAAACCGACGCCGACCGACGCGCTATCATGGCGTCTCCTCTCACACCTCGTCTCGACGCTCTTTTCGCTCGCACACGCGTACCATGTCCGGGGGTCGCCGCGCGAGGCGCTCTATTTCGTGCAGCAGGTGCTGGATCTGGCGGAGAGCACGCGTGCGCCGGCTGTCGTCGCGCGTGCGTGTCTATTGCGCGGGGAGGTGCTGTTGGGGCAAGGTGCGTTGGCGGAGGGGAGGGAGGCGCTCGAGAGGGCTGGGTGTCTGTTAGGAGGCGTGGTGGGCATCGATGCGGCGGATGCTCAGAGGCTCAGGGGAGACTATGGGGTGGTGTGTGTAGAGGAGCATGGTGGCGTGGAAGAGCAGGACCAGGAAGGGAATCCGAGGGAACATTATGAGCGTGCGTGGAAGATGCTGGACGAGCTGGAGCAGAAGCTCGTGTCGTTTGATGGCGGGTGGGTGTTGTGTCCGTTTTCGTGTCGAGTTGGGCTGATGCGTTAGGGGTAGGCGACGCAAGTCGAGCCTCGAGCCGGCGTCGATGGGTGCGGTGGTGCATGGTGGGCAGGGTATGGTCGTGCCCAGGCTCTTGTCGGCCATTCTTCGTCGACGCAGTGAGTCACGCGTTCGTGTGACGGTCTCGCTTTCTTGCTCACGTGGGTAGTCTGGCTGCTAAGAAACGACTGCGGCGATGTCTTCAAAGACTTGGTCGAACGGTTGATGGCGTTGCCCCCGTCTGCCGAGATCAAGGTGCGCGTGGTCTGTCAACAGTGTCACAAGGCGCTGACCTGTCCTGGAATAGGGAGAGGAACATGCGATTATGGGCAAGTTGACGCTGCATGGCGTTTATGAGCAATTCCGCTCGGACATGTTTTTGAGCTCGCTCACCGAGTCTAGTACGCATCCTTGTTCCGGTCCTTTCCTACGCGCTGACGTCTGGATGCAGCGATTGCGCTCCCGATGGGAATGTCGGGGGACAAGGAACCCTCGTTCGTCCCGGCGACCCAGGATATCTTGGGTGCGCTCAACGATGCTGCAAAGCTGTTCTGGGCCGATCTTGCATTGACGTCGCGACGAGGCGCGGTGGCACACGTGCGTGAAGCGTCGGTGTCGCTCGCGATGATCAGAGCGCTGCAGTCGTCGCTTGGCAAAACGAGTGCGGATGCACCGCTTTTGGCGGCGCGTCTGTTGGGTACGTGTGTGCCGTGTCTTGTTGCGACCCATGATGTTGATTTTTCGGGCGTAGATGCGTCGTCGGCGATCACGCTTCATCGGGAGATGTTGGAGGCGATTCCGCACAAGCTTGGAGACGTCAATGCGGACGAATTACAGTGGCCGCTCATGACGGCCGATGGGTCTCCTCTGCCTGCGAACTTGCGATGCCGCAACGCATCTGGCGCTTCTGTTCCCTCGGAATTGGACGACGACGCACAGAGAACATATTGGTTGGCGCTCGAGAAAAAGTACAACGCCCTGGTCCTATCACCGTCTTCGTTGGTGGAGAGCACACCCAAGCTTCCACCTCATTGGACGGTGATCCATATCACGCTGACGCCGGATAAATCGAGCATGTTTATCAGCCGGTTGCATACACCGTCTTCGCAGCCCCTGCTGTTTTGTGTTCCACTGCGGGGAAGACGGGATACGGACGAGGACGAGTCGCGGCTGATGCTCGAGGACGCGTTGCAGGAGCTGGGGGAGATCGTGCGGCTGAGTGACGAGGGGACACGCCGGGCTGCGCACGTTAACAGCGACGATGTTCAGGCGAGAGCGGGGTGGTGGGCCGAACGGGCAGCGCTGGATAAGCGGTTACAGGCACTCTTGGAGAACATCGAGTTTTGTTGGTTAGGGGCATTCAAGGTGGGTGTTTCTTTGCGTGGGATCGTCTGCGTCATGACGAGCGCGATTCGCTAGACTATTCTGAGTCCACCGACGACATTGTCGAGCGAGCTCATTGATGACTTACGGATGCGATTGGCAAAGTTGTTCCAGCGGAGTCTTCCGCGGGACAAGAAGAGGAAGAAGCTTCGCCTGGACGATGCGCTCGTGGCGTGTTTTTCGAACCTATCGCCGAAATGCCGGGACGAAGAACTGGAAGATGTTGTGTACTTCATTCTCGACCTGTATCAGTTCCACGGGGTGCCTATCGCCATCTCCGAGGTGGACATGGACCAGGTCACCGTGGATCTACGTACGGCACTGGAAGAACACGTGGCTGCGAGAAAAAGGGGCAAGGTGACACCCGTGGAGGACAGCCATACGTTTCTGGTGTTGGATCGGAGTTTGCAGAGCATACCTTGGGAGAGTCTGCCAGTGCTGCGGGGACAAAGTGTTAGCCGGATACCGAGTTTGGAGTTCTTGCTGGATAGGGTAGGTTTGGCGAGACAGGGTGCCGGGGAGGACGGAGGTGCGGTGATTGATCGGGTGCGAGTGGATGCACGCAAGACGTATTATGTCCTGAACCCGAGCGGGGATCTCAGGGGCACGGAAGGTCGATTTTCTTCCTGGCTCAAGGGGAAGCACGGGGTGGGTTGGGAAGGGATCACGGGCCGTGCGCCGAGCGAGCAGGAGGTGCTGAACGCGTTATCGCGAAAAGACCTTGTGATGTACGTGACTGCAACGTTTTCAGGGCGCTGACTTATCCGGGAGAATAGTTATTTCGGACATGGAGGAGGGGAGCAGTATGCGCGGTCACACAAGATAAGACATTTGCCGCGGTGCGCCGCGACCATGCTGTGGGGGTGTTCCTCGGGTGCGCTGCGGGAGATGGGGGAGTTTGACAGGGTGGGAACGCCGTATAATTATATGGTTGCAGGATGGTGGGTGCTTGGCGCTGCTGATTGACGGATGGGGCGCTGATGTTGCAATGGCAGCCCGACGCTGGTGGCGAACTTGTGGGACGTGACGGACCGGGACATTGACAAGTTCACGCAGGGGGTGTTTGAGCAGCTGGGTCTTTGGGGCGAGGGCGGGGCGGGGACGTCTGTGGTGACTGCAGTTGCGCGGTCGCGGTCGGTGTGCAAGCTCAAGTACCTGACTGGTGCCGCGCCTGTCGTGTACGGGATCCCGTTTTACCTGTGATTAGAGTAGAGACACAGCCACCGGGATACTTTGTCGCTCGACCATGACCGAGTCGCAGAGGCTGAGCATCGCGTCCACCGCCGGGACCTCTTTTTTCACCGCAAGAGCGTCCCCGCTCGCCGACACGCCCACCGACTCGGACCCGTTCCCCAGACAAGACTTTGTCAAAATCACAGACAGTCTCGATTCAAATCCGGTATCCTTGCACAAAACAACAGTCATGCACGTCGTATCCACCGACGTCGCCGTGCTCCAGCCCTTTCTGCCCGCCATGACCCCCGTTGGCCCCCCGCCGCCGTCCCCGCCAGCGAGCATCAAACAGGGCGACGACTGGGACGTCTCTCGTCTAGCCCCCATGCGCCCTCCCAAATCTGACCCCCGCCCTATCGCGTTCGAAAACCTCGAGCGCGCGCGCGACCGCACGCCATCCGTCGACTCGCGCGACACACCGCGCCCGCTCCCCCGTTCGCCGCCCTCTGCCTTTCCCAAGACACCCCTGCCGCCCGCGCCCCACGATTTGCTCCATCGCGCGTCGACCGATACGAGGTTGTCCTCGCTCAGCGCACGCACTGGTGCTTCGTCCTCCACCCGTGCGCCCCGCACGTTGACCTTGTCGGATGGGATATCCGAGGTGCTCGTTGCTGAGCCGTCGGTCTATGCCTCGCCCTCGCCCTCGCCGCCCCCGTCTGGCAAGTACAAGCGCAACCATGCGTCGTCGATGTCCCAGTCGCAGTCTCCCGGTGGGTTGCTTCAGCCACCGCCTGGTAGGAGTGGGAGTGGGAGTGGGAGTGGCTCACTTGGCCCTACTAGACGAAACACGACTGGTGGCCATATTCGCCCCGTACGCTCAGCACCCCAGGCGGGCTATGGGTACGACGGCGATACCGACATCGAGGACGACATTCAGTTGCAAGCAGCGCAAATCAGGAGGGAGAGGAAGCGAGCCAAGGCACAAAAAGATGCGGAAGAAGCCTTCACCCGCTCGTCCTCTCGACAGAGGGGTTCCATACCGGGCAAGGAAGACGACAACAAGGTCCTCGTTGGCAATTTGATCGGGGAAGACCACGTCAACTATGTGCTCATGTACAACATGCTCACCGGGATCCGCATTGCCGTGCGTGTTTCTATTGTTTGCCATGGTTGTGGCTCACCGCGCTTTCTCGCCAGGTATCGCGGTGCCAGGCAAAGATTAAACGACCACTCACTGACGAAGACTTTACTGCGCGACACAAGTATTCCTTTGACATGTACGCATCCCCTCGTTCTGTCCTCTCCGCGTTTCCCTTATCTTCTCCACAGCATCGGAAATGAACTAACGCCCTCTGCCAAGTACGATTTCAAGTTTAAAGATTACGCGCCGTGGGTGTTCCGGGAGTTGCGAGAGAATTATTTCCAACTCGATCCTGCCGACTACCTCCTCTCACTCACAGCGAAATACATCCTCTCCGAGCTGGGCTCCCCGGGCAAGTCGGGCTCGTTTTTCTACTTTTCGCGCGACTACCGGTTCATCATCAAGACCATTCGACACTCGGAGCACAAGTTTTTGTTCTCGATACTCAAGAAATACCATACGCACGTCAAGAACAACCCCCACACACTCTTGTCTCGCTTTTACGGCCTACATCGTGTCAAGCTCCCAAGGGGCCGAAAGATCCACTTTGTCATCATGAACAATCTGTTCCCGCCTCACAAGGATGTCCACGAGACGTACGATCTCAAGGGCAGTACTGTAGGGAGAATGTATTCGGAAGAAAATGCGGAAAAGAACCCCCGTGCGGTGCTCAAAGACCTCAACTGGATCAACCGTGGAAAGACGCTCGAGCTTGGACCGGAGAAGCGCGCGCTGTTGACGGAGCAACTCCGTCGTGACTCGGAATTCCTAAAGACGGTGCACGTGATGGATTACAGCCTGCTCGTCGGCATACACCACGTCCAGCGCGGAAACAAGGACAAGGTGCGCAGCAACACGCTCAAGGTCTTTTCCGTAAGTGGAAGCGGTGTTGTGTCACAGTGCTGTGCTGATGAGTTCCGACAGCCCTCGGTACCTGCCATCCGTCGCAAAAACACGCAATACAAGGGCGCACGATCGCCTGAAGCGATCGCCATGAAGCGTGCGATGCGTCGATCGGATCCCAAGCGCCTCGGTTCGGATACGCTGGACCTGCCTGAAGAAGATACGGGCGACCGACAACAGTTTCTCTTTTACCAAGACGATGGTGGGTTGCAAGCGACCGACGAAGCGAACCAGGCGTTGGACTCGCTCTACTATCTTGGCATCATCGACATCTTGACGCCGTACTCGACCGTGAAGCAGCTGGAGCATTTTTGGAAGGGTCTCAAGGCCGATCGCGTGAGTGCCATTTTGCGCGAGGGTGACATGAACGTGTATATGCGTTGTTCATTTGTTTATTTTAGCATAAAATCAGTCCGGTGCCGCCCCACGAGTACGCCGACCGCTTCTTTTCGTTTATGAAGGCCGTCATGCGGGGAGGCGGTGGTGGCGGTCGGTTCAAGGCGGAATGAAACTCTTGCATGTTTTGAGGGACAATGTACTTGCTTGTCCTAATGCTTCATCTTGTGGGAGAAGAACGTCTCCGTGTCTTGTTCCACTGGGCAAGGTACTCGTCTTTTTTTTTTTTTGCAAAATCAAATTTATACCACTTTTTTAAATCCATTGACAATGCTTGCTTTCTCTCACGTCCTCTCTCTCTCGTTATTTCCTCGGTGTTGCGCGCCCCTATTCATTATCGCCATCCCTCCTACTCTCCTTGTCTCTATATCTCTATCTCTATCATTATCTCGAGAGATGCGCACTCTCGAACGCTGACCCTAAACGCTCCCTTGTGTCTTTTTTCTCTCGTTATCATATTCTCTTGGTTCGTGGACGATGGACCCCACGCTCGACGCTCGTTGCTCTTTTCAACTTTAAAGTTTACTATCCTTTTTCTTTCATCGCCACCCTCTACATGCATTTGTAGGTCTTACCGCACGCATTAGATTATCGAATCTGGGGATTACAAGATCGACGTTACATGTTTCGTTGTTGTTACATACGTACAAATTCCAAGAGGCCCGTCGTACCCTACACGTACATGTCGTCGTTTTCGTCCCCGTCCCCGCCCCCGTCCCCGTCGCGCGTCTGAGCACGTCGTTTGGGCCGCTCGGGCGCTGCCGTACGTTCGCGGTCTGCCTCGGGCTCTTGAACCTGCACCTTTTTGCGTGCCGCTGTGAATCGAAGAGGGGCGTGAGTCGTCCGTAAGAACATGTGCACAAAAACAAAGGGTACTTGCATCGTCTCGTCGCCTTCTTCTTGGCAGCCGCCTTCTTCCCCTCGACGCGCTTCTCAAACGCCTGGTCTTCTTCGCCCTGCCGCCGATGTTCATCGAGTATCTACCCACCACCGCATGAGCGAACACCGACGCAGACACCACCACCACTGGCACGCACCGACTCAAACTCGTTCAACTCGGTATCCGGCTTGTTCGCCGACTTGTTCGACCTCGCCTTGGCCAAAATCTCTGCAAAATGTCCAAACACAGCCTCCTCGTGCAGCTTGTCCCTGTAATACTGCAAGCCCTCGATGAGCTTCTTGACGGACCGCTCCGACTTGAACGGGAGGAGCGCGAGACAAAAGGCAATGTCCCGCCATTGGCGGGGGTCTTCGGAGAGTCGGAAGCGTTGGCAGAGCTTTTCGACGATGTTTTCGGCTTGTTTTTCCTGGGTATCGGATGGGGTGAGATGAGCTCGCGCGCGAGGGAGAGGACGGGACGAGGCCATACTTTTTCGATAAAGGAGAACATGTAGCGCATCGTGCTCTTGAACGCCTCTTCGTCGACGGCATGTTCCCCAGACGACAAATGACTGATCACTGGATACATGGCATCCCATCAGCACACAAACACGTCCGAATCCGAACGAAAACCATCGCCTACCGTCCGGCAAGTTGTTGTAAATCGCATTGTCTTTGGTCGACAGCTCCGTAAAGAACAGCTTTGCCAGATCAGACACCCTCGGCTCCTCGTCTTCTAAGCACTTGGCCATCTCGCCCAGTTGACCCTTGACCTTGATCATCCCGTTGAGGATGAGATGCGTGAGCACCATGAGTGTGTTTTTCTTAACAACCAGGTCTTGATCAGAGAGACCCTTGTAGAGCTCGTTGCTGTTCTCGTCAATGATGCTGCTAAAAGACACAGCGACGTCGCCGAGCGCGATGACGATGTTACTGCGGATGCTCGGGTCTCTCGAGGTCTCGAGGATCTTGAACAACAAATGGTGGTGCTGGTCACAGAACTGTGAGCTGACGCAGAGGAATTTCGCAAACGACAGTGTCGCCGTCGCACGAAGGGTCTGGTTCTACCAGTCTATTGTGAGTAGTTGCGGACGAAAAACGATGGGTTCAACCTACTTTGAACTTGTGAGGGCTCCCACAAACGTGGACGAGAAGGGGTCCGTAAAGAGCCAACAGGGACTGTGGTCCGTACAAGAGCTCCGTTTCCCGCACTGCAGCGATCCGTTCACCAATCTCGTCTTCGACGTTGCCAGCGACCTGATCAAGTTCCTCGACTTCTTTGGACCCTTTGTTCGACGAATCTATCCCCGCCGCGAGCTTATCCGCTAAAGGAACAATTAAGCGTGCGCCTTCGAAGAACAATCACGAGACAAACCCAGTTCTTTCTCGTCCTTTTGACGCTTCCATTCCCGTTCGACGAGTTCAAGAAAGACGATATGTTTGATCGCGACATGTCCCACGACGAATAAAAGCTGGCTGAGATGGAACACATCTCCGACGTCCTTCACCCCCGACGCTTGACTCTCTCCTTGCGTGACCGAGATACCCTGCGACCCAGGCGCATGTGACGCAAAACCAGCCGACGACGGACCCGCGTCCTCCTCCATCGCATTCGTGTCTCGCTCCTCGTCTACTGGCACGTCTGGTGCAGGTGGTTGCGGCTTTTGCGTGAATGCGCGGCGGGTGAGATTCTTGATGATCTCGTTACACAGCTCGTCGGGGTGATCGCCGAGAGCGTAAATCGTGTTGATGGCTTGCTCAGCCATCCCGAACCATTCTTTAGAGCGACAGGGATGCTCGATGGCATCTTGCAATTTCTTGAAAACCGGGTTTCCCATATCCATGCGGAGAGTCTTGTTTAGAAGGGAACCTGTCCATCATGCCATCGGTAAGGAACACGGAATTGGTAGGCGAGATTACCTTTGACCTTTTTCGCGCTGCCGTTGAGCCGTTGAAGAGCGACACATGTATACCGGGCGAGCGTAAGATCGACCTGGAGATGAAACGGTCAACCCACGATGCCGAGCGACAACCGCGCGAGCTACCTTGCCCAGAGGACCCAATCCTACTCGGAGTAACACGTCTACCTTTTCCGATACAAGGCTACGTTTCGCCAATGCAAACATGCCGAGGATGATGATCGCACCCCGACGTTGACATGCCGGAAGGGATTTCGGAGAACCTAACAAAAATGTTTGGCGGCCTTTGGCATTGCAACACTAAGAACAAGCTTACTGTAGACCTGCCATAGCTTGTTGATAATGTCGTGATGGACAAGTTCCTCTTCCATCATCGTCTTCATCATTTCCTCCAGACTGGTCAACTCAGCGAGCGTTGAGTCATAGGTCAACCTAAGGGAACCAGTGAGACGACGCGGAAAGATGGGAATTTAATGCTAACTCAATCATATTCTTTGAGATCCGGTTTACTTGCTGCTTTGGCTCCATGTCAGGCAAGGGATCAAAGTACAAGTTGCGGTAGCATTCCAATAAACGGGAGCGCACGCCCTTCAGCTCCTTCCCATCCTCCGAAGTCTGGTTATTGTCTTTCGACCATATCAAGTGAAGCATGCGTTTGATCCCGGCCTGAAATTGGTTGTTAGTCAACGTTATCGCACGGAGGATGCGAAGACTACCTCTGATGTTTGAAATTCATATTCGCTGGTTACACGGAAAAACTCCATCGACTCCAGTACCTCTGCTTTGTTGGTACTGCCAAGCAGCTGGATTACAGAATCCATAGAACTTTCGATCGTCTTGATAAAGCTGAGTGCCTCCGAGTAGTATTTCTTCCGTAGCCTGAGATGGAGGACTTCGTTGGACTCCAGCGCAGCGAGGGCCTCTTGTTCCGATGTCATTGCGGCAAGGTTTACTGTTGAATTGCGCGCTTTCTTCTTCCCTTTCCGCTTCTTCTGTTGGAGCTGCTCGTCGTCTTCGTCCATGATGCTGTCTAGGTCTGTATCCCTCGACTCATCGACATCCATCTCGTCGTCATCTTCTACTCGTGGTCTGACAAGAGAAGTCGTCAGAACGGAACGAATACCAGGTCAAAGACACATGCCTTTTCTTCTTCTTGCGATCTCTAGAAGTGTTCTCATCTGTTTGCATTTCATCTTCCTCACCGTCCCCGTTGGCATCCTCGTCTTCACCCTTGTCGTCCTCATCTTCCTCTCCTTCCTGTTCGGTTTCTTCTTCATCTCGTTCGACAGCCTTCCCGACAGCATGTTCCAATTTGTCCAGTTTAGCCGCCACCTCTTGATAATAGCCTTGCCACTTCTCGAGGTTTAGAGGACCACCGTGCATTAGCCCCCATGGATGAGTCATCACCAGCTTGGTCAACAACGCCACCGCCGACTTGCGCACCATCGACGCCTTATCTTCCAACATCGCCACGGCATGCCTCGTAATCTTGAGTCGCTGCTTCGGGAACGGGACACGGAGTTCACATAGCTTCGAGAACGTGGCGAGGACTTTCGATCGGACGTACGAGGATAAGTCGAGCATGCGGGAGATGAGGAGGTCAAACAACCCGCTGAGCTGTTTGTGCGTTTGCGTCGAGTCGTTGGCCATGTCTTCTGAACTGGAGAGTTCGCGGATAAGTGAGCCGATGACTTCGACGAGGGCCATGCGCATTGGATATGACTATGTGCATCTCCATCAAGGGCATTGATTCGGAGAGGCAGGTACGTACCTCGGAATCTAAATGTTGGAGAAGAAGACTGATCTGCTTGAGTACTGACCGCGGAGACTCCTCAGTGAACTTGACAAGGAAACGTGAAAATGCTCTGGGACCCTTGGTGTCTTGTGCACTAAAAGCCATCCCAGAAATCTCGCGTAGAATTTCATCTCCAAGTTGGGCGTGGTCAAAGTCTTTGGCAAGGTGCGACAGGAGCTCTGCCATTGGTTCGGAGAGATGTTCGTAATATTGCAGCGACTGAATGATGCTGATCTGCGCGGCAACAGCATGACCGTGGTGCTTGACAGCGATACAGATGACTTTGTAAACACCCGTTTTGATAGCTTTGTCTTTCATGTATTGTTCGTTCTCTGCAATGTGATACGCGGGGCGAGTAAGACAGCTAGCCCGAGGTCACCAACTTGATGTTAATGGTGAGGTAGGGAACGTACGTTATGAATGCGTCCCTCTCGGGACTCGTCATCCAGATACGATGGGTTTTGAGTTTCATTGCCTTGGAGAACAAATCGAGCGTTCCGGATACCTGGATCACCCAACTCCAAGCCTCCGCGGTCCTCGCTGCAGCGCGTGAACCGCCTGCTTTACCACCTTTGCCACGACGACCCCGCGGTGGCGGATGAGGGGCATCCTCCTCACCCCTCGACTTGACCTTTTCCGCGGCAGAGACGAACCAGTGAAGGAGAAAGGCATACATCTCCAACGGTACCTTGTGCGCGATGATGACCTGCTGGTCCTCCTCTCTCGAGTCCCTGATCGCCGCGTCTATCTGCGCACTGAATCCTGACGCGATCGAATCGAGGAGCTTGCTCATGAGCGCGCCGGGGACCGCGTCTGCGTGTTTGAGTAGGCTACGAAAGATATCGAATACCTCCGGGTCGGCGATGGCTTCCGAGTCGCGTGCGGTTCTGTCGACGGCATCTATGAGACGGGGTGGTCAGAGACGACTTGAACATGCGTGGGTCGAGCGTCGACGCACGCTGTAGTAAAGGGCCGGGTTCGGTGTCGTGTATGTCGTGTTCGTTGGGTATCTCGTACGAGGAAATGTCCTGCACCGACTGTAGCTCGTCTTGCAGCTCGAACCCGTCGCTCATGTTCGGCTCGTCGTGGTCAACAGCGACAACGCGCTCCAAATTTCTTGTGTGATCATCACCATCACGTGCACGCGTTATTCAAGTGGTCACGCGCCAACCAATCACGACGAGCAACCACCACCAACATTGACCGGGACCATGGTATGCCAGGACTATATTGAAAAACACTACAATTCAACGATCAGTGTCTAGATAATTCCAGTCAGGTGCTTCACATGCGGAAAAGTCATTGGTGACAAATGGAACGCGTACCTAGAATTGCTCGCAAATGACACGAGCGAGGGGTAGGCGTTTGCTACTCTGCCCTGACCCAACCTTGCACAAGAGCGCAGAGACGCTCTTGACGAGCTGCAATTGAAGAGATATTGTTGTCGTCGTATGGTATTGACACACGTCGATCTGATCGAGAAGCTTTTACATTATAATCGTGCGTCATCCGAGTCCCAGAATCGTTCTTCATCTGGGTTACCAACTATTCCTTCACAGCGATGGAGCGTGCAAAGGACAAAAACTATTAGTCGTGTTTCGTTGTACACTCGCACACATGTGAATGGTACCCCTGGCTGTACACCGCACTCCTCCAACATCACGTTGGCTACTGACCAATGCCAATGTGTTCCCGACCCAAATGCTCGTCGTTCTTTGTCACCTGGGCTATGCAATATTACTACGTGGTGGAACGTCTACATGGTGGCATTCACTCACCGTTGCATCAACGAACGTGAATTCTTACCTGCAGATGTATGCTGTCACGTCTCACTTTGGGCGATCCGTAAGTTTGGTTCTTGAGCTCAGGTCAACTAGCCGGACTGGTAGCACTTGTCCCACACAGTTTCATGTTATTCAGACTGCACAGATGATGGGGCGTCTACAGTAGTAGTCTCAACTGCATAAGCCAGCAACTTACGAGGTATGTAAATCTAACAAGCACGCATCCGAATCCTGCAGTCGTTGCCCCAAGGACTCCACTTCAGCTAGCCTTTTCACCTTCACCCAACGTCATCTCGTCAAAGTCTTCCAACAGCTCCTCCAGATGAACATCAGGGAAATCCGCTTCCTCTTCTGCGTCCTCTCCGTCTGCCTCCACACCCACCCTTGCACCATCGCCTGGCTCAGGACGAACCTCATCCACGTCCATCCCATATTGCCCTCCCTTTTTCCTCCCAGCGTTCACATCGTGCATCTTGACGTCCTTCGCCTTGTACAGGTTCACGTTCGACCTCAACTCAGGATCCTCCTCCAGATCCCTCAAGAACAACTCATAATCCTCTTCCACCTTTTTCTGATCCCGTCCGCCCGTCCTGCCAACCACACCCCTCCCACCACCCGTCTCCCCCTCTTCCCCTTCCTCCTTGGCAATACTCCGCAACTTCCACGCCCGTGACCGACCCTTTTTTCGCCGATTCGGATACGCCTTCTTGACGAGAATCACGTCGGGAATACGATCTGCGGACAACGTCGCATAGTCGTCCGAGTTGAAGTTGGACGTAGTGAGGTAGTAGCCCATCGCGGTGTCCCCTGGTTGAAGGATCCCCCCGAGGTGCGTGCGCGTATGTAATATCTGACTCGTCCCACCCGCCGATTCATAGTCCAGGAGCATATCCTCATCGGCCTGCCCCCCTGAACTTCGAAAGGCACCCGCGAGTGCTACTTGGGCATCGGCGAGCACCCAACGGCCACGATGTGTCCCGACGGGCTCGACGTCCAATACCGTGAACTCGACGAGATCGGTAACGCCCGCCAGTGCCGAAAACGGGGTACGCCAGTACACCTGTGCGCTCACTTCGACCGCTTGGAGCGTGTTCACATCCAGGAGGTGAAATGACGACCCCACGCGCGTGCATAGCGTCAACGGAGATATGTTGGATAGCGAACGTGCTTGTTTGAGGGGAATACAGACGAGGTCGTCTTTGCAAATTGGCGCGATCTCGACCGAGTAGGTGAATTTATAGTTGGCCGTGTTCGAATGGGTGTCGGTCGATAACAATTGTTCGGATCCCTTTGATCTACGTTGTTCGCGTGATGTTAGTTTCCTTTCCCATACGAACATTGACAGAGAGGGGCAGCTGACCGCACAGGTACGACCCCCGTCAGAAATTCCACCATCCGTATCGCATGACTCCGTTGACTATAAAAGAAATCCAGTCCATCCCTCACCTCCTTGACCCCAACCGTATCTTTTTGCGCGCCATGCTTTAAGATGAGTTGTTCGAGAAACAAGAATGTGCGTTTGTGCGTGACCTTTTGACGGACTTGAACGAGTGCCTTCCATGTGTTTTTCGCGGCAAGTTTGGTGCAGTCGGAACATTGGGTATGTTGGACAAGGTATTCGATCTCAAAGACTTGCTCAAGGATGGTGGCCGTGAGTACCTACGAGTGTTGCGATGTATGGGTGACGGTAGGATTCAGAATGGACGTGAGCGTGGTATTGGGGGCGCGCATGACACACCTCTTTTTGAATGGTGAGCGAGACGCGCAAGCGCTTCGAGTGTGGTTCCGTCCAGATGAAATGGGCCTCGGTGAGGCGCACCTTGTTGAGTCCCTTGAGCCGCTTCAAACACAGCGCCAAAAGCTCCTGCGATTCCGGTCTTGCGGGAATCCACGCAGAAGGCGGCGACAAGAAACGCTCGCAGTTCCGGCAAAACGAAACCGATGCTGTGTGGGTCCGTCAGCGATCACTTTGGGCGAGACACCAAGACGAGGCGTACATTGTTTGGGGATTCCCTCTGTAATGTCCACGCTGGTGATGATTGGAAGGGTCGTCAGAGTACATCGTGACGAGACGACGCCGATCACTTGTTCGTGCTCACCTGTTCCGCAGACAACCTACGCAGAGATTGGCCGAGTTGGGTTCGATCGGTGTCCCTGATCGTTCACGTAAGAAGATCCTCTCATCGTTGGGATGGGAGGAACTTACCACAATCAGCGCAAAGGACCCGATGAATGGCTGGTCCGGGTATGAACTCCATCGTGAGTACTTGTCGCAGGTGTCGAGTGATACCGTTCGGACTCGGATATTTTTCTTACGCGCTTAGTCACTCGGTGATAAGATCTCCAGACGCGCCCAATCCCTGACAGCATCAGAGTCATGCAGTAGAGGGGCAGTGACTTTTGCACTTTTCTGACTTGAGAAATAGCACATTGGTGACACGGGCCTGTACGTACGTACGTACTGTATGTAGAATCTGTATACCTTAATTCATTTCATCAGGCGTAGCAAAAGTGTTGGATGATTGCACATGTCCGAGTCTTGGTGGCACAAATACTGACGACAACTTCCCATGCAACTTCGAGGGTGCACCAGTTCCGCTAACTGCCGGCGCGTGAGGAGAGCCAGGGCGCTGTGACTCATTGCTGGAGAATTGGTGGAGAAGAGCGAGGACGTTCTCACTTGTGGGATATCGAACAGGGTGCTAATAGGCATGGCCAAGAGACGAGTAGAGGGTTGACGGATGTACATATTATGCTGCAGCACGCCATCATTGGAGTCGCTCGATGCTCTTCTATGTATCACATCTATTCCGATCAGTAATAAAGAGGACACATTGACAGACAAACCAGTGTCGTATCCACGACAGAAGAAGCAAACGAATAAGAGAACAACGAGGAATAAAAACGTGCATCCCAACTCAACCCTAGTTCGTCTGAGCACCGACAGCCTATCACAACGCCAGTCAGCCAACCACGCCCGACAAAGCAGAAGTAACAAGAAAACACGTACGAGACGCTTCAAATGCTCCATAAACACCTGCAGGCTCACGTCGTCCGTAAAAATCGCCTGTCCCGCACCCGCACCCTGCGCAGACCCATACATGGACGCCGACATGTGCGTCGTCGACGGGTTCAGCTTGGACAACAAGAAGCGCGCTTGACTCCCCCCCTGATCACATACGATATACCGTGGGATCGGGAATCGGTCCGTCAGGAGGTCTTGGGCGTCAGAAACGGGCGCTTCGAGGAGTTCCTTGAAATTTTCATAGCCTTCTTGGTCTTGGTAGCCAGCTTTGCGCCATTGGGCGACAGTTTCGCCGTGGAAGATGAGGATGTGGAAGAAGGTATCGAGAAGGAGGATGACGTCGGGTTTGATCGAGACACTGTCAAGTAGGACGGGTTGTGGAGCCGCGTCAAAGGTGTAGGACATGAGCGTCGGTTGGATCATGATCAGCGAGTTGTTAACGTCTTCTTCGTTCAGGATGTGTCTGAGAGATGAACGAGGTGAGGATGCATGCGCGAAGCAACGTTAAATGGAAGCGCTACTTGCCTGTAAAACGCAGTCTCGTCCGGACTGTTGTTAAACACCTGCAAAAACTGACTCCGCCTCAAATGGAACATGAATTGCGGGTAAATGCTGAAGTTGTCCGTCAACCTAAAGCTTGCCGGATCTTCCTTCCTATAGTCTGCAAACTTTTGACACAACCGGATGAGCATACGATCCAGCCATCTCAGCACATCTGGTGAGTCATCAATCTCGGCTTTGAAAACCGCTATTCTGGCCATCAACACAGCCGCTGCTTCCTGATCGAACGAGGCAGCAATGTTGGGCGATCCGGCTTCCGCAAAGTTGCGGGCAATGGTCGTCACCCGTAGGCGCTGCTGACCGGACGAGTGCTGGTAATGAGTAACAAATTGAATAAGACCACGCGAACCGGGCTGGAGAGATTGACCAGCGGGAGTGACGACTTCAAAGTACACTGCGGCGGATGTCCGAGAAGTAATGCTGTTCAATTTCCATGCCGATGTTTGACCAACGCCGATCTCGGTCTCGCCCACACAGGCTGATTTCTTGCCAGCAGATATAGCGTGCCCGATGAGACCGGACACTCTGAGTTCCTTGGTAGTCTATGGCGGTGCCTGAGATCATAGGACAGGATAAGCAAAGTCAGGAGCCAAGTACCTGGACGTCAAAGGTGGCATTGAATCCCATTTGCAGGAAGTCCTGGTCGTCTTTGTTGAATACACGGAGGAAACTTTGCTTGAAGATTGAGGTGGCGAACGAATCAGAGAGAACGATGATGCCATTTGTCGAATTGGGCATCGACTTCATTTCCAAAAGACCGACTTGATCCAGACAACCAGCGAACAAATCGACAACATGGCCGTTGTTTGAAGCTCTCTTGGCGAGACCCTCATAAAACTATGTAAAGTCGAGTGAGATGGGCGACTAGCTACAAGGCACACGCATATACCTTGACAGCACGCTTGTAGTGCTTCACGCTATCACGTTCGATGTCGTGGTGTGAACGGATCGGCTCTTTCAGTTCATTGCTCACCACCATACCAGGACCCTCGGTAGCGGGCCCGCCGGCGAACAGCATGATACGAGCACCCGTGTTAGGGTATGTATTCTGACAGGGTATTGTAAGTGACGAACAGAGTGAGACAAAGAGGACGCTAACCTCTAACAAGCCGACGGCAACACTGATAGCCACACCGGTGCAGCGAAGAGGACGCTTGTCATTAGCTACGGGCCACGGATCACGGGCAAGGGTTTCGAGAATGCCTGTCAACTGAAACTCGCACTGTTGAACGGGGAGGAGGAATCGAGCTGCGCCAAAAGCCTGCTGGGGCATTGACTGCCCAGCACGAGGAGCGGCACGCGCTGTTGTGCCGAGGCCGAGCATATCTTGGATTTGCTTTGGAGTATATTCCTTTCCACCACGGAAGACATAGGATTTGCTGCATTCGGCATAGCCGATTTCATGGACTTGAGTCTGGACCGGTATGAGGAATGATCCGGGTGACTGGGAGAGACACGTACCATGGTGCCATAGGTGATGAGACCGACAAGGGCGTAGGGTGGGAGCAAACTGAGGCTGACGACGATGGCGTCCCGGAGGGCTTTGAGATCTTCTTCGTCGAGACAGGTGTCTACGACAAAAAGGAAGACGGGGGGCACCTGAACTGGACGGGAGAGGGTGTACTCGATGGTAGTGTACTTTGGGAGGAGTTCAGCGGGCAAGTTTGTGTTTGAGATGTCCTTGTAGTGCGGGGGGAAAGCGTTGCGGGAGAGACAGAAGGGACATATCCAGAGTTTCCCGCGAATGTCGATTTGGCTGGAAGGGGACGGTGAGAGGACGGGAGGAAGGTGGAAAAACAAGATACCAGTAAGGGTTGAGGATGGCACGACATGGGGGCTTGCACGTGACGGGCTCGTAGAGGACAGGAGGGAGATCCTCGCGGAACTTGAGGGGGGTGTAGAGAGCGGATATGGGCACGACCGTGCGGGTCGCCTCCATGCGCGACGACGGCCAGACATTCCACGACAGGCGGACACCTGCAAATATGACATACTGAACGTGTCTGACACGACGAGCACTCACCGTCGCGCTCCTCGACGTCCTCAAAGTTGAGCATGGTGAAGATTCAGGTGGTCGCGAATGTCGACGTGTACTGACAAGGATGCCAAACACGGCCAAACTGGACTGTGTGATGACTAAGCGGGGCTAACCTCCAAAATTCTGGTCGTCTCCGTTCACCCGTTGCATTCACCGCAGCGGCGCCAGAGCATTCGTACAGGTAATACTTGGTGGTGTCGTGAGTACACGACGCACCACAGCACACATGTAAGCCATCGTTGTTCAGACACGTCACTCTTCCTGACTTGCTATCAGGGTCTCTGTTCACGTAGAGTCCCCCGAAATCGCTAGAGCGAGTTTACACGTTGCCCTCCCGCGGTACACACATCTTTACACGCTCCCTTTTCTTTCACTCTATCCTTTGCTTGCCTATGCATACTACGTAAGGTACGATGACTGGATAAAGAGTGAAGAGTGGACTTTCCTCGCTTGCGTCTCCCTGGGCGCAGGTCATGCTCTTAGCTTCCTCGCAACACGTTGGAGCGCCGGTGCAAAGGCTTGGATAACCACTCGCACGGTATGAGCCCCCTCGTGTATTTTGTACGCTACTTGACCCTATGCGTCTGCTTTCATCCCAAAGGCCGCCTCGGTCGAACGCGCCGATTGCATTCGTCTCGTCCCTCATCAACATCGTGGCCAGGGTGAAATCGTACCATTGCTCAAGACGGTCCCTTCTCAGCCCATGTCATATACCTTCAACTACCAGCGGGATACATATGTCGTGGCAAAATCATCGCCCATCGTCTTCACCCGCCTCCCATATCCGTGCACCAGCCGTCCCCCCCTTTCGGACTTCCTCGCACCCCCTGGCCTCGCGACGAAACAAATAGACCCACTCAAGTCCTTGTACGGAAAGAACGAATTCAACATCCCCATCCCCTCTTTCGCTGAACTCTTTGCTGAACATGCAACCGCGCCTTTCTTTGTCTTCCAGGTCTTTTGCGTTGCCTTGTGGTGCTTGGATGAGTACTGGTACTACAGCATTTTCACCCTGTTCATGCTTGTCATGTTCGAGTGTACCGTGATTTGGCAGGTACGTCGACTGAGATGCGCTTCCTCACTGGGGCTTATGGACACTGTACAGCGGCTCAAAACACTGACCGAGTTTAGAACCATGTCGGTTGCACCCTATCCTATCCATTGTCTCCGCGATTCCAAATGGACAACTTTGCAGACGGATGAGCTGCTTCCCGGGGATGTGGTTTCGGTCGGTAAGTGTGCTTCGTTAATGACTTGCGTTGCGTATCTAACAGCAATTTGCCAAGCTCGTTTACAATCAGAAACTGTTGTCCCTGCTGACATCCTCTTGGTCCATGGCACATGTATCGTCAATGAAGCCATGCTGTCTGGTGAATCGACGCCACTTCTCAAGGAGTCTATCCAGCTATTGGAGACCTCGGACAAGATCGATGTCGATGGTGCGCACAAGAATGAGGTCTTGTTTAGCGGGACGAAAGTGCTCCAGGCTAGCCCCACGAGTGAGTATCTCTGTGCTTGACTTCTACGCCCCATTCTCATGCTGTTGCTAGGCCAAGGACAAACCTCGGCAGGAACTCCTGATGGTGGATGTCTCGGTATCGTGTTGCGTACTGGCTTCGGCACAGCACAGGGACAACTGGTTCGGACGATGATCTTTTCCACTGAGCGCGTCTCTGCAAACAACTTGGAATCCTTCTTGTTCATTGGGTTTTTGCTCATCTTTGCTATTGCTGCGAGTTGGTATGTTTGGGTGAAAGGTGCTTCATGATCCGATTCGCGATTCAGTATTAATGCTCACGTCTTGGGCGAGTAGGTATCGAGAGGGACCTCAAGAAGTCCAAGTTGCTGCTCGACTGTGTCCTGATCATCACTAGTGTTGTGCCACCAGAGTTACCGATGGAACTTTCACTCGCGGTCAATGCTTCGCTCGTAGCGCTGTCCAAGTTTGGTATGTCGATCCCTTTGAAAAAGAGTGTGAATAAACAAGTCGATAGCTATTTTCTGCACGGAGCCATTTCGTATTCCTTCCGCTGGAAGGGTTGATGTGTGTTGTTTCGACAAGACAGGTACAATCACCGCCGAAAATCTAGTTCTTGAGGGTGTTGCAGGCATCGAGTAAGGTTTCTTGTACTCGTTGGTGTACTCCACTGACACTAATCGGTAGCGACTTTGACAAGCTGAGGCTTATTGATGTGAAAGACTCTGGCAAGCAAACCATGCTTTGTCTCGCTGCGGCGCACGCGCTGGTTCGCTTGGATGACGGTGTCATCGTCGGGGACCCCATGGAAAAAACGACCCTTGAAGCGCTTGAGTGGCAAATTTCACAAGGTTTACCTTGTATTGTGGTACTATGCATACATCAGACCTGACCCATGGTATACAGGCGATTCGGTTGCTCCCGCCTCAGGCAAGACTCCCAATGCATTACGAATTTACATCCGCCGTCGTTTCCAATTCTCTTCGGCCCTCAAGCGCATGTCTAGCGTGTCTACCCTTCCTTCAGGCAAGGCTCTGGTGGCTGTTAAAGGTGCCCCTGAGACGATCAAACGTATGCTCGCACATGTACCCGAATGGTATGACGAAACATACAAGTGGTATACGAGACGGGGTAGCCGTGTGCTTGCCCTCGGTGCGAAGGAGATGGAGTTGATGTCCATTGACAAGGTACCATCCGCATCTTGGCGCGCTCGGTCCCCTGATCTGAGCATGTTTTGTAGATTAACAAGCTCCACCGAGAGGAAGTCGAGAGTAACCTCACATTTGCTGGATTCCTCGTTTTCCATTGCCCGTTGAAAGCGGATGCCGTTGAGACTCTCAAAATGCTGGCCGACTCTTCGCATCGTGTATGTATTATTGGATATTCGTTGGTCATGGTCATCATATTTAGCTGTTCTTTAGTGCATCATGATTACAGGAGACAACCCGTTGACGGCCGTACACGTCGCACGTGATGTCGAAATTGTCGATAGGGATGCGCTCATCTTGGACTTGAAGGAGAATGCTGCTCACGAAGCTGGTATGTTGTTAGGTGGCTCCGATGTAATCCGCCATTTCCAACCACTTTATCTTGTAGATCTTTACTGGCGGACTGTGGACGAGAGCAAGATCATTCCAGTCGACCCTTCCAAGCCCCTTGACAAATCGCTTTTTGACGAATACGACATTTGTATCACAGGTGCTGCCATGAAACAGTTCCAGTCTTTACCCAGCTGGAATGACCTCGTGCAGAACACCTGGGTCTATGCTCGCGTCTCTCCCTCCCAGAAAGAGTTCATACTCACCAGCTTGAGGACCCTTGGATATGTTACACTGATGGCTGGCGATGGTACGAACGACGTCGGTGCGCTCAAACAGGCCCACATAGGCGTTGCACTCTTGGATGGCTCTCCGGAGGACCTACAAAAGATTGCCGAGCACCAAAAGATGGAACGAATCAAAAAGGTATACGAGAGTCAGCTAAAGATGTCTGCGCGCTTTGGTCAACCACCCCCACCCGTACCATCTGCCATCGCGCACCTGTACCCGGATGTCGTCGAGGCACAGAAGAAGGCTGCGGCCAACCTGCAGATTGCGAGACAGAAGAATCCCATGGAGAAGGTTGGTTTTTAGTAAGGCTTCGGTGGAGCGTTGCGCTGATTTATATAGTTTGACTTGGCTTCGATGACGGATGCGTTGGCCAACATGGACGGTGACGAAGATATTCCTCAAATCAAGCTTGGAGACGCATCATGCGCTGCTCCGTTCACCTCCAAGCTCTCGCACGTTGCGGCTAGTGAGTCTCTTCCAATTGCTATTACGCATCGACCTAACCTACCCTCTAGTTTCCCACATCATTAGGCAAGGTCGTTGTACGCTGGTCGCAACCATCCAGATGTACAAGATCTTGGCACTGAATTGTCTCATCACCGCATACAGCTTGAGCGTACAGTATCTAGACGGCATCAAATTTGGCGATTATCAGGTAACTGTCAGCGGGATGTTAATGTCGGTCTGTTTCTTGTGCATCTCGCGCGCACAGGTACGGTGTATGTGCCCTCTTTTCGACGTCTTGTTGACGTTCGTTGCGTTGTACAGCCCGTCGAGAAGCTTTCACGCGAACGGCCATTGGGCAATATTTTTAATCTCTACGTGTTGTTGTCTGTCTTGATCCAGTTTGCCCTGCATATCGTGTCTCTGGTGTACATCACGAACTTGGCCCATTTTTACGAACCGTGAGTCGCCTGTCTACAGTCCTTGAAGTGATGTCTTACAAGTCGCCCTGTTGCCGCAGGCCAGGCGTCATCGACCTCGATGCCAAATTCGAGCCGAGCCTCTTAAACACGGCCATCTACCTCTTGGGTCTCTCTCAGCAAGTCTCCACGTTTGCGATCAACTTCCAGGGCCGACCTTTCCGTGAAGGGATCCGTGAAAACTCCAAGTTGTATTGGGGCCTCGTCGGAGCCAGTGCGGTCGCGTTTTCTGGTGCGACAGATTTCTTTCCCGAGTTGAATCGGTGGCTTCAGATCGTCGAGATGGACACTGCGGTACGTCTCGTGCTTGCCCCATAATGACCGAACGATCGACTCATCTCGTGATAGTTCAAGATCAAGTTGACGAGCGTCATGATTGTAGATTTCGCGGGGTGTTGGGTGGTTGAAAAGTTGTGTAAATACATGTTTGCGGATTTGGAGCCCAAGCCGTTGATCACGCGTGGACGGGAGCGGAGGGAGGCGAGGCGGTGGGCGGAGGCGAAGGCGGCGGAGATGGCGGCGGGGGAGAAGAAGGTGCAGTAACTCTGAACAGTGGGACGGTAATAGTGATAAGGAAAGAACGATAGTTTATCGAATAGAGTCGTCGCACTAGTCCACTAATACGACCGGATGCGATCAGCCTAAGAGTGTGTACGGTTAGAAACCCACGGTAAAAAACCTAGGGAAAAAATCGCACAGAAAGTTGGCACAGCTTTGAGCTCCACTTCAAATTCTAAAGTCCGTGGCCCGAGCTCTGAGATGGTGCGACAGCGTTGTGAGTACGCCATTCTGACGATGTCCAGCACACCACACGCAGACAATACTGAGGATAACGAATATGATGGTGAGCTTTTACCATCTTCTGACATAATTTCCTGATTTCTTCAGATGCCGAGGAGGATTCAGAGGCGCAGCTCTATAGTGACGCTCTTTGGACGCATATCCTGCACCAACAGGAGCAGATCGTCCAGATCATTGGGAACACGGCGTCAGTCATTGCACAGCTTGTTACCGAAGCTGCCCAGAAAAGAGAGCCGATCCCTTATCACATGTCAATCCTCACCGGTGCAGGCTGGGTGACGGAACTTTTGACAGGTCATCCAGAACAAATTCACTCGGAACTTGGCGTTCACAAACTTGTCTTCAAAGTCCTCATTGCCGAACTACAAGGAGCTGGATACCGGGATTCGAAGCATGTCAAGCTTGACGAACAATTGGCGATATTTCTTTATATCTGTGTGACAGGTTTGATGATACGCCATGTTGCTGAATGATTCCAGCGATCCAATGACACCATTTCCAAGTATTCTGCCTTTCTTTTTCATTCCGTTTGTCTTCACTGATGCGTGCTATGATAGGTATTTCAGAAAGGTTCTCAGCGCATTCTCTTCCGCCCCAATCTACAACAAATATGTTCGCCTTCCTTGCAGCAACGACGATACTCCACGAGCTATTCATGAAAACCCCCATTTCATGCCTTTTTTCAATGACGTGATTGGTGCCCTTGATGGGACTCATATACCATGCATGCCAACTGCCGCAGAACGTGACGCAACCCGCAATCGCAAGAGATTCAACTCACAAAACTGTCTGATTTGCTGCGACTTCGACATGAAAGTTACCTACGTGCTTATTGGATGGGAGGGTTCTGCTGCTGATTCATCGGTTTACCACAACGCCCACATCCACAAACTTGCAATCCCTCCTAGTAAATATTACCTCACCGACACTGGATACCCCAACTGCCTGGAATTGCTTGTACCATATCGTGGTGAGCGTTATCATCTCGCTGAATGGGGCCGAGCGAACGTTCGGTGAGTTTTTTTGTGTACCAGATACATCTTCTGTCTGACAAGTGACTGTTGGTAGTCCCGTCAACTGCCGCGAGTACTTCAATCTACATCATGCTCAGCTACGCAACATCGTCGAACGTATTATTGGTGTTCTCAAGCGCTGCTTTTGAATCCTAATCATCTCCCCGGAATACAAGATGGATACTCAGGCTCGTATCCCTCCCGCATGTTGCTGTATTCACAACATCATTCGCACTTACGACGACACCGAGTTAGAAGACATGGAAGATGTGGAACTGGTAAATCTCGTTCATATCACTTCACAGATACTACCACCAAATGAGCCCGGAGCACATGGTTGGCTCGCGGGTGGTGTTCCAACTGCTGCTGGCCGAGACATGATGTCTCAGAAACGAGATCAGATTGCTGTTGATCTGTGGGCGGACTACGCACGGGAGCGGGTGGAAAGAGGAGAACCAGTCTCGAATTTACAAGGGAACTAAAAGTATCATGTATTGTACACGAGTTACTATCATCCGCGCATAGTACCATCAGGGACCTTGACGATGCCAGCTTCCTCCAACCTCTTCGCCAGCCATGTTTTTCGCACCACAGCGTGCTGTTCACTTGTATTCTTTGAGAGCGTGATGTACATGGCAGCCTGATGGCTGTCTTTATGGAAGCAGTCAATGACTGCTACGATTTCGGCAGGGGAAAGCACATTGATTTCAAGTTCAAGCAGTCTGGTCACTGCCTCGGACTCGACAGCTTTGGCAGGCGGTGGTGGTGGCAGCAGTGGCGGCAGGAGCATTTGACGGGGAGCGGAACTTGCAAACGAAGTCAGGAGGTTGGCCATGATTGTGTTGTTGTCATGCAAGTGGGTGCTGAGAGTCCCAAGCTGGTCCGATACCTGATCAATCAACATCGGGAGAGTGCGGCGCTTCTGTGAGGAACGTGATGATATCGGGATAACCCGATTACGCAGGGGCAAGAAGGGTAATGATATCAGTGGGAAATGCTCACTGATAGGTTCTAGGTTGGTAACAAAGATATGTCTCTAGTGTGAAACACTTAAAGAGACGTCTCAGAGAATGAGGATAGTGGATGGCTAGCCTCAGAGGTACTGTGTGAGAGGAGGGAGCGAAGGACGAAAAGTAGAATCGTTATTGAGACAGGCTTAAGGCCATGTCTTTTATAGTGTTCAGTGATGAAACACTGAAGTACATGAGACATGTTTCAGATA
>JBBPNN010000114.1:0-49582 GCA_038090935.1 Hortiboletus campestris
CACCGTCACCAGACCATTCTCCGTCCCGCTGACGATCACCTTTCCATCTCGTGACACTGCAATGCTGAAAACAACACCCCCCGCATCCACTGCCGTCCCCACCTCCTTGCCATCCTCTATGCGCCAACGTCGAATCTTCCCTTCTTCGTCGCCGCTCACAACGTGCTTCCCATCAGCGAGAACCGCGACTGACAGCATGTCATATCGACCATCGATGACGATCGGTTCTGCTTCCTTTTGGTGAACGGTACTGGAAGAGGAATCGTTTTCACTCGACCCTTGTATTCTCGTCAGCATCGTCCTTGCAATCGTTCCACTTGCGTTCTCACCATTCTTTAACTTCTGGCCTACGTTGGAAGACATACCCGGCTATGTATCAGACAGACGGAATGAGGAATGGTGGTCGTTTATCTCCTGTTGGTGTCCCGGGCGCTTGCACTGGCCGAAACGCACGCTTTACCCACCCCTGATGATTATTCAAAAAACGAAGACAGCAATCAAACACAAAAAGAAACCAGACATCCAATAACCGTCCGAAGCCGAAGATCGACGCTCAACGCTCAGATCCATCCCTCCTCAAACATCACCCCACTTCAACTCGTACGCGGAGGCGGAGGCGGAACATACTTCGGATCGTCCCTCCTATCCCCCACAACACCCCTCCCATACCGTCTCCCGCACCGATACCAACCCTGGCCCAGGACCAATTCGCGAACCCAACAACGGCGGACTGCGTCATCCACGTTCATTCCTATGATACACCATTCCATACTCTCCACGCATCTATTCGCGTTCTCTCACCCTCTCCCGCTGCTCCCTCACCCTCTCTCGTTCTCTTTCCCTCTCGTGCTGCTCCCACTCACCTCGTTCATAATATGCACTGCTCGCACCACTAATATCCAGCCCAGCCGAGCGGACTTGGCTCGTGTGCGAAAACGCCTGCGGTGGCGCGTGTGTGTAGGAGGGTGCATGATCGTCCAAAGCAGACGCACTGTACTGCCAACGGTCAAACTCCCTTAGTAGTGGTGCATACCCTCGTCGCTCGATCGTCGCCACCCGTTGGCGAGGGCGGTGGCGAGAGTGGGAACCCATCCCGTCGGTCCCGGCTGTCCCAATGCCCTATTGTCGTCGAATGCCGGTCTCTCATGCGGTCGCCCACGACGCAGGTGGTGCCGGCCGTTCCCCGCTTGACGTCGTCACCAGGTCCGTACCAATCCCGCCGCCGTTGCTCATACTTGTCGCGTTCTTGATCGATGGCATACCTTCTCCCCATCGGGATCGTACACACCCTCACCGCGGAACGGTGGCGGTGAACGCGTCGGGTAATAGCCTCTTCCCCTTTCCCGGTCACGATCGCAATCGAACATGGGTTGGGGAATATTCAAAGACCTACATGGATGAACGGAAGCCAATCGACGAACGACGCGTTACTATCTCGAAGATGTCCTACAGCTTCGTGCAGCGCTCGTGCAGCCTCTCGATAATCCGGCCTTGTGCCATTCCGAAACAGTTGTCCATAGACGTCCCTTGCCACACGAGGCGCGAGCTTGTCGCTGATCGTCCACATTGTACCAACGACTCCGCCATAACCTGCAAACAACATCCCTGCTGCGATATGGATGGCCTCATCGGAGAGACCTTCGTCACCCGTCGCCGTCTGACATGCAGAGAGAAATGCAAGCCCACCACGGGGACGTGACAGCGCGATGATGTCAGACACCTTCAATCGGCGTCCATCAGCGAGACAAAGTCCACTCTCAATCGGATCTGCCGCATCTTGGATTCCGTGGCATGCAAAATGGACCCAGTCCGCCTCCTTCATCAGGGCTTGCACTTCCTCGACCGTTCCGACAGACGACTCCACGAGGGTGGTTCGAGCTGAAGGTGAATCCCTGATTACCGCCTTGATGTGTTCTAGCTCGGTGTTCACACCTGGAAGTCGGGATAGGCCATCTGATGGTGGCTGACGGACAGCGAGGAGGCAGAGATCGCCGTTAGGGACCACAGCGGGATTGGATGACGGTATGAGAATGGAGAGAGTAGGGACGTATGACGAGATGACGAAATCGGATACTTTGTGTCCAGGTTGCGAATGCTGGGTGTCATAGAAACCAGCTGCATGGATAGGAAGAAACACGAAAGGGCCAGTCGGACACCAAAAAATGCGAGACAGGTCCCCAGGAGCCTATTGGGAGAGACGGATCAGCGGTGAATTCGACTGACACGACATCACGTACTGAGAATTTCAAGGCATCCAGGATTGGTTTGACGACACCTTTCCACAAGGTGGATAATAGGGACCCCCAACTAAAGCCGGCCCGTGTCATACTCTTCCCCTCTCTCTCCGGGTCGTCACAGTGTATGACACGAGCGTGACCGAGCAAACTATTGAGCATGCTCTGAAAACCCGCGCATCGCTGGAAAGTAAAGTTGGACAGCGGAACATGAATTACACGATCCACGTCGGCGCGAACAATTAATGCGTCACAGCGGCTTTCTGCCGCGTTGAGTATGACCACCGGTCCTGAGTGTGCTGAAGCACGGAGCTGAGAAAACTCCATGTGGCGGAGGAATCGCTCGAAGCCAGGCAACCCCCGTATCTCCTGGAGTAATTTGTCTCGCTCGATCGCGAGCGCATGATGTCGGTCAGCTTCACGTTGCGAATCAGACTCTCCCGGATGATGGAGTGAGGACAAGGATTTTTCGCGAGTGGCACTGGCGTGATCCAATTCGGCAGACAGTTCCCGAAGTCTACGGGCATGATCTGGATGGACAGACGACAACTCTTCGTATGAGCTGCGAAGGTGAAGCAGTTCTCCCCAAACGATCGAGCGCCCTTGCTCGAGCCACTCCACAGCCGTTTCCGGAAGTCCAGAGTCCAGAGCTGCCGCTGCCGCCTCCCGCACCACATCGGCATCTCCCCTGAGTTTGAGGTAACGGTGTGAAAGGGAGAGACCTATCCATGCGAGTTGAGGAAGGAGACCAATGGCAACAGAATATGCATGAAGGAGAGTATGATGCCGAATACCACGAGCGCATGAAATCCATTGCTGCGATGCATGAAATCGAACAGCAGTAGGGCCGGTTGAGGCACAAGCAGCATGCGAGTATAGTGAAATTGCTTGTTCGAGATCATTGGGATCGTGAAGACGCTTGGAACGAGCGACGAGGGGGATTGCAAAGTTCTTTAGACGGAGAGGTTTGTCGGGGTGGCCATCAGGGGTGAGGTTAATAGCGTCTCTGTGCCTCGATATCGCTCCCTCGAGGTCATTCAGCCCACCGAGGCACTCAAAACGAGTGAACAGGATATGGCCGAGGTTGCTCAAAAGGGTGGGTTTACGGAGGTCACCATCAGGGGTCAGGTCAACAGCATCTGTGTGCCTCGAAATCGCTTGCTCGAGGTCATTCAGGTTCCTGAGGCGCTTGAAACGAGTGAATAAGGAGATCCCAAGGTTGCTCAGATGGTGGGCTTTAAAAGGGTGACCATGAGGGGTGAGGTGAACAGCATCACTGTATCTTGAAATTGCTTCCTCAAGGTCACTCAGCTCCCCAAGGTGCTTGAAACGAGCTTGGAAAGAGCCACCAAGGCCATCAAGAAGGGTGGGTTTGTCGGGATGACCATCAGGGGTTAGGTCAATGCCATGCCTGTAGCTCGAAGTCGCCTGTCGAAAGTCCCTCAGTTCCCCAAGATGCTCAAAACGAGTGAAAAAGGAGTTGCCAAGGTTATTCAGATAGTAAAATTTGGAAGGGTGACCATCAGGGGTGAGGTCAACAGCTTCTCTGTTCCTCACAATCGCTTGCTCGAGATCGCTGAGTTCACCAAGGCGCTCGAACCGGGCTTTGAAGGAGTTGCCAAGGTTAGTCAGACGGTCAGGCTTGTCAGGGTGACCATCAGGAGTAAGGTGAACAGCATCTCTGTGCCTTGAAAGGGCTTCTTCGAGGTCGCTCAGCTCCCCGATCCGCTCGAAACGAATGGAGAAGGTGGTGCCGAGGCTGTCTAAAACGGTGGGTTTGTCCGGGTGACCATCAGGGATGAGGTCAACAGCACTCCCGTGCTTCAGGATCGCTTCCTCGAGATCACTCAACTCCCTCAGGCGCTGGAAACGAGCTCTGAAAGAAATACCGAGGTTATTCAAACGGTGCGGTTTGTCAGGCCGACCATCAGGAGTGAGGTCAACAGCATCCTTATAGCTCGAAAGGGCTTGCTCGAGGTCCTTCAGCTCCCCGAGGCGCTTGAAACGAGTGAAGAAGCAGTGGCCGAGGCTACTTAAAAGGATGACTTTGCGAGGGTGACCATTAGGAGTGAGGTCAAGAGCATCCCTGTGCCTCGAAATCGCTTCCTCAAGGTCACTCAGCTCCCCGAGGCGCTCGAAACGGGCGAGATTTCTGTTACCAAGGTTGTTAAAACGGCCGGGGTTGTCAGGGTGACCATGAGGGGTGAGGTCGAGAGCCTCCGTGTGCCTCGAAAGGGCTTCTTCAAGGTCACTTAGCTCTCCGAGGCGCTCGAAACGAGCTTTGATGGAGTTGCCGAGGTTGTTTAAAACGGTGGGTTTGCGAGGGTGACCATCAGGGGTGAGGCCCAAAGCATCTCTGTATCTCGAGATCGCCCCCTCGAGATCGCTGAGGTCCCCGTAGCGCTTGAAACGAGTTTGGAAGGAGTCGCCAAGGCTACTTAAAATGACGTGTTTGTCTGGGTGACCGTCAGGGATTAGGTAAACGGCATCCTTGTGCCTCGAAATTGCTTCCTCGAGGTCGCTCAGTTCCCCGAGGCGCGCATAACGAGTGGAGAGGGAGTTGCCGAGGTTGTTCAGATAGCGGGACCTGTCAGGGTGACCATCAGGAGTGAGGCGAACAGCATCTCTGTATCTTGAAATTGCTTCCTCGAGGGTACTCGGCTCACCGAGGTGCTCGAAACGAGCTTTGAAGGAGTTACCAAGGCTGTTCAAAAGGACGGGTTTGTTAGGGTGACCATCACGGATGAGGTCAACAGCATCCCTCTGCCTCGAAATTGCTTTCTCCAGGTCGCCCAGCTCTCCGAAGCGATCGAAACGGGCTTTCAAGGAGTTGCCAAGGTTGTTCAGACGGTGGGGTTTGTGAGGATCAGTATGAGGCGTGAGGTCAACAGCATCCTTGTGCCTCAAGATAGCTTGCTCGAGGTCGCTCTGCTCCCCGAGGTGTTTAAAACGAGTTTTCAAGGAATTGCCGAGGTTGTTTAGGCAAGCGGATTTCTGTGGGTGTCCCTCAGGAGTGAGGTCAAGAGCATCCCTGCACCTCGAAATCGCCTCCTCGAGGTCACTAAGGTCCCCGTGACGCTCGAAACGAGCTTTGATGGAGTTGCCGAGGTTGCTTAGGTGGGCAGCTTTGTCAGAGTGATCAGCAGGGGTGAGGTCAACAGCACTCCTGTGCCGCGAAATTGCTTGTTCAAGGTCACTTGACTCCCCAAGGCGCTCGAAACGTGCTTTGAAGGAGTTACCAATGTTGTTGAGAAGAGCGGGCTTGTCAACGTGACCATCAGGAATGAGGTCAATGGCGTCCATGTGCTTAGATATCGCCTCCTCGAGATCATTAAGCTCCCCCAGGAGCTCGAAACGCGAGAAGAAGCAGCTGCCCAGAATATTCAAGTGGCGGGGTTTGTGAGGGTGACCATCGGGACTGAGGCTAACAACGTCTTTGTAAACGGAGATTGCTTGCTCGAGGTCGCTCTGCTCCCAGACCCGCTGAAAGCGAGCGAAGAAGGCGCTGCCAAGGTTATTCAGACGACTGGGTTTCGAAGGATGACCATCCGGGGTGAGATCAACGGCATTCCTAAACTTTGAAATCGCTTTCTCGAGGTCACTCAGCTCTCCGAGGCGATTGAATCTATACGATAACACCATGCCGAGAGTCGCTAGCCCTGCAATGCGCCGGTGATCTGAAACCAAAGTAGAACCGATTGATGCTTCCAGAACTGAGATTGCCCGTTCGAGGTCGGTTAAATCACCGGACCGTTGGAAGCGGCGCACCAACTGGGCGCTCAACGTCCACGGGTTCTCGTCTGTTGAGCGTGACGCTGAACCCTACCATTAGCGCTCTTTGCAAACCGCATAGTAGAGAATCAAATTTCGTACTTGTAATAACTGTCCCTTCGTTCAAATTCCCGTCTGCGTGCGTCGCAGAGCCTGCGGAAGAGCGCACATCCTGTGGCCGGCCCTTGGGCCCAATTGTTACCTCATTTCCTTGATTTTGCTCCTCGCCTTCGGTGCAGGTGTCAGAGACGTTCGGCGCTTGTGCGTTGTGCTGCAAGAATCAGGGTACGTCGGTGGACTAGAAGGGAATGGACACTCACAGTCAAGGGTGCAGGTCTCCCCGATTCTAGCCGTGATCGTCGCTTTCTGATGCCTGAACAGAAGAGCATTGGTATTTAGAGCGGGGGAACAGAGACGCCGAAGCATGCCTGCCAGTGCGAGGAACATGCCTGCCAGTGGTGTGCAGGCGCCGGAGCAATACAGTACATTATCTCATACTGTATATGGTCGTACTGTATAGATCTCATACTGCATGGGATTTTGTGGATCCCACTGTGGGGCAGTGTGAAATCAGATAATAATGTATAATGTATAATGTATAGGCCTGATTAGCACATTATGCACTATGGTGGGCCATAATTAGTAGGAAACACATGGTGCGAGTACGGATCTCAGAGGGGTATGTCATGGAATGCATTTTCGGAGTTACTGTACAGCAGTAGAGGTACGCGAGAATGGAGAACGGAGAATGGAGAATGGACTTGAAACTTAAAAACAAGCAGGAGAACACTCTCCTTCCAACGCTCCTTCCCCCTCCCCTCTATTCTCTTGCAATCATGCCTGCCAATAAACGTAAACCCCATTTGTGGACAATTTCTCTGGACACACGGTTGATTACGAGCCAATGAATGTGCGGCTCAAATTTTTTGAACCAAACTTGACGCCATTTGTGTAGCCATGTGACGCTGGTGTCATTCATTGCCTCAAGGCACTTTATCGCCGCGAGTTCTGCCATCGAGCAATCGAGCTTGACGATGCAGGTGAACGTGACATCTACAAGATCAATCTTCTCGAGGGGATGATGATGGTTCAGCACGCATGGAACCAAGTTTCACAGCAAAAGATTCAACCGTGAGTGCTGCATTAACAGTCATTGACACCCGCCAAATTTGATTCATACAGAGATCCGCTTGCCGTTCCACCTCATGCAGATCCCACTGCACGGGCAATCCTGCGGGAATTCGCAGCCACTGACATGCGACTGCCCGACACTGAACAACGTGTCAAGGACACTCTTGGGACTCGCTACAAAGACTCTGACTGGCAACCAGCTTTCAAAGCTGTCATGGATGCCGAAAACGACACAGACGTAGCCACTGCTGCAATCGAGAAGCTTGCGCGCGCTGCGGCTAACTGTACTGGACTCAATATTTGCATTCCTGCACGCTGTGTGGTCCCACAGCTTGATGCTCTCGAGAGTGATGTCACGCAGTCGATTTCGGACCTTCAAGCTCAAAACCGTATCTTTGGGACTCCACTGACACTCGACGAATTCCTCGAGCCCAAGGAAGAAGCAGAGACTCGAGATTCAGCAGCAGCTGACATTTTTGATGGGCCAGGAGGGGACAAGGCAATTGTTGCTGAGGTCGTTCGAGAGATGGCAGAAAAGAACAACAAGGTGATCGAGTTTGATTCTGACGATGAAGACGAGCCCGGCAAACCTGATATTTCCCGCACCGAGACGATCAATCTTTGCGAGAAACTCATGGAGGCGTGTTTAGAGCATGGAGATGCCTCTTCAGACCTTTCGCTCGACTTGTTGACATGTCTTCGTCGTTTTCATGTTTGCCTTCGTCGGGAGGAGCTCCTCTGTGCCAGACAGACTACTTTAGATGCATTCCTCACCCGCCCGAGTCGCCAATCCCTTGACCCGCTTACATAGCTATGTTGCTACGTCTTGTGACTGTCACGTTTGTCACGATGTGTGACAAATGTGGTACTAAATATCTCTCATAATGTATATATTTCCTCGTCTCCCGACCGTATGCACTATGAGATAGTGTACTGTAGTAATGCCAGCGAGGAGCGTGCCTGCCAGTAAGCTTTATTTAAATCTTTCTTTGAAGATCAGAGCATTGTCTCCGTCTGGGTTTGGACTCAGGTTACTATGTAGTCGTCGAATCCCGCCAATTGGGGCGTGTATGATATAGTAGAGCAAGTACAATGACAGGGTTTGTGTGGTAAGTAATCAACGGTCTTTGAAACGCAACCCGAAATCCATCATATCGTATGAGCGTCTGCCAACCAGTTTCGCCATTCGACTGCCAACTACTACTTAGCATCACGAACGCGGGAGACGCTTCAAGAGAGCCCGTAATTAGCGATCCTCTAGGTAACAATCTCGCTCGAACAGATACCACACGTTCCACAAGTAGTACGACTCGACGAGATTTCCTAGCGTTCAAATTGGGATCCAGTGACCGCAGCTACCGCCATAGCCATAGCAAGGTTGTCGTCCATACAACTCATACGAGTGATACATGTTGTATGAACAACATCCCCACCACAGCACCCCGGACGGCAGAATTGAAAGCGTTTAAGAGTGTCCGGGTGCGAGGGTCAGCGTGTCCTATCGGCAGACGGACGTACGAGTTTGAGTTTGGTACACAGCAAGTAGTCTGGTAAAATTCGTGAAAATTTCGGAGGCAGAGAGGACTCAGATTCTCAGGGTCGCGTGGGAGCAACGCCTTTGAGAATCGAGAACTGGATACGATCGTTGGGGTGGGGCGGGGAGGTGAGGGATGGTAAAAGAGGGAGATGTCAAGGGAGAACGCATGAGGTTGAAACAGGGTTTTATGCCAAACATGGGAACCGTTTGGACAAAAATGTCCCAAAACCACCCAACGATGCAACATGTCACGATAGGGTCACGACAATCTAAATACAACGCGTATACGACGGTATCCAAAAAAGAAAGAAAGAAAAGGAGGGTAAAGACGAGGAAAATAATTCTAGGCGAACTACATCGTCAAGCATGCGCGATCCAAGAACGAGCAAAAAAGTACGCGCGAGTAGCGAGAAAAAGTCAAGGTATCACGATTGAACGAAAGAAGGAAGAAAATAAATATCAATATCCCGCCAACCCCTCCTGTCAGTCCTCTCGACGTGAACCGCGTGGATCGATAGCAACATCTTTTTAAAAAAGCGTCCCCCGATCTAAATCGAACATTATCAGCCCAAAGCCCAGACCCAGCCCTCACTGAGGCAACTGCCACGAAAATAGCACGCACCAAAACAAGCCCGTCACCCGTTCCACCTCAACAATCCTTTGAGCACCGTCTTGAATTTGGATTCCCTGTGCTTCGTCGCGATATTGACATCGACGCCCCCCTCGCGCGCATGCAACTTGGCATCCCCGAAAAACTTGAACGCGGCGTCGCCTACACCAGCAGGAGCCGTTTGTGGCCGAGGGCGCTTCAGTATCTTGGGTGGTGGTGACACCGGCGATGGCGACGGGAGCGTCGTCGTCATCATCATCTTATCGCTCATCGTCATCCCCACCCCCATCGTCCGCGGCGTTGTGACAGGGACCCCATTGGCATAGACGTGCGTGTGATTCTGTTCTTGATCGTGTCTCGTAGGCGGGAAACCGACACCAACAGCGGCAGGCAAAGGCACCGACGTATGCCGCCCGCTCTTTCGCCCACTTGCATACCTTGGACCACGGCCTGTCTCCGTGTCTCTTCTCCAACCCGTGCTTGCCGGATGTATCGCAATTGGGGTGTTCGAACACGGGGGAGGGTAAGTCACGAGGGGTACCGTAAACATGGGATGCATCTCCACCCGATCCGGTTCGCGTGTCGGAGAAGGCGAGGGCGAAGGCAACGTCGGCCAATGCCCACACAACGCACACGCATGGGCATCCTCATCCTCATCCACATCATGCAGCACTGACAACACCCGGTCCCGTTTATCGCCCATTATCGGTGAAGGCGACTCCGAACGCGATGTCGAAGACGATGATGTGGTCGAGGCTGGAATGGTGCTGAACGAGGCGTACGACCCCGATGTCTCTGTGGCCGTCGTCAGCGTCGAGTCCGACGTACCCGGACGCGACCCAAGGCGTAGGCTCGCACCCGCGCTCGGGCGTAAATGCCGCTCGTCCTCCCCAGTCATCTCCCCCCACCCACCCGCACGCGCCAATGGACTCTGCCCTTGCCTTGGATGCAGACACGTTCTCGACTTCCTGCCCCCTCCAGACGCACCATCCGAATCCTCCTCGGACGTATCCGTCAATGATTCTTTGAATGCAGAATAGCGGGGGGGCCTTCGTTCCCCACCCCCGCCGGAACGAACCAACGAAGGGGGCGTACGAGGGACGCTCGAGGACGTTGCCGTGCTCCCATTAGTGATCAAACTCGGCACCGAGTCGCCCTGACCCTCCCATTCGCTCTGCGACAGTACACCCGTCGTAGCCATCTCCCGCGCATTCACCCTCCGCAACATCGGCACCGCAGACGATCCTGTAGTTCGCCCACTAGACAGACCACCCGAGGACGCCAGCGTAGTGAGATCATAAAGTTCCGGTGGTTGGAGTACGATGGTACTCTGGCTCCCCTGGGTGATCGTACGAATGCTGGTCGAGGTGCTGTCGGTACCGCTCTCGATGCCTTTGATGATGCCCTTCAGTTGGCCAGTATTCTGATCTAAACCGGGTTCGACACCGGGAGGGGTGGTGTTGGATTTCCCGCGTTTGGGACGGTGAAAGGTCGATGAGGGGAGGAAGGAAAAGGTGTATCCACGGGACTTACGAGGGAGTGCTGAGGGAAGGGATTCGGGTTCTGGGCTCGGGGCCGTCGTTGGCCTTGGTGTATCAGAAGACGATTTATTGGTTTGGATGTTGGACTTGAGTGTTGAGTGTCTCTCGACGTGAGCCGGTCCGTTTGCGATGGGAGAAAGTAAACGAGGAGGGGGGGTGGGAGCGGTGGTCTCATTGGGGTGGACGAAGCCCTTGGTCAGGATCGGCGTACTCCTCTCACCTGCAGCCGCCTCGGAAACACTAGCCGCATCAGCCTTGCCATCTCCAGATCCCTTGGGCTTCCACGGCAGCAGCGACGCCCGACGTTCCTGAGTCTGCGTCGGTGGCTGCACTTTTGCCTCCTTGGCCATCCCCGTCCCGAACGCAGGTCCAACTCCAAACACCTGCGTCGACCCACGTGCCGGTCCAGGACGCGACTTGGTCAATTTCCGTCGACGAGGCGCCGGCGCCGGCGACACCTCAACGATATCCGAAATGCGCACCATGCGCACGTTTCGTTTGCCCTTACGCTCGTCGTCCCAAGAGGTGTCCAGATTACCACCGCCATTAGGATGGACAGCCTCAATGCCTGTACGTGCGAGCGTAGAAGTGAGATCCTCGAGGCTCTTAGTGTGCTGGATGGACTCGCGTCGACCACCCCCATCCGCAATCCCATTCCCACCGACCACCTGACCCTGTTCCCCCTCCGATTCGACGTCATAAAACAATGTGTGGCCACTCGTTTGGGATACCACCGAGAGTCGATTTACCTCATCCGTCTGAGATAGGGCCGAGAGACGGTGCAGGGAAGAGCTTTCCTGGGACAGACGGTTCATAGCTTCGAGAAGGCTCAGTCGAGCGCCGTTGGAGAGACGGTCGGGGTAGGATTTGCGGCGGAGACGAGGGCGTGGACGGGCAGGTGGAACGGCGTTGACCAGGCTTGAGTCGTCTGCGGGAGGTGGCATTAAGCAGGGCGCGGCTGCGCCTGGGGGTCGAGAGGAGTCGTCGTCTGAGGCACCCGCGAGAGAAAAGAAGGTGCCAGTGGATGATTTGGGAGAGATGGGTGGATGGACTGCGAGAGGCGAGGATCTGGGAGGTGTGTTTGGTCGCGAAAGGGGCCGTTTCTGTTTGGGCGATGAGGGATGAGGAGGCATTGAGGCATGTGGAAGAGGTTTGTAAGAGGGGTGGTCGACCTGAGGCTGTGGTTGGCTTCGGCGATCAGGACCATGATCACCAGACGACAAGGGGAAGTGACGAACGTCCTCGGGTGTGGGTGGTGAAACCTTGACGACTGGGACACCGTTTGGGCTCTTGTGCGCCGAATGTGCGTTATCAACAAAGGTGACGCGGTTCGAGGACGTGGGAGGCTCCATCTCCTTGCGACTTCCAACGGACTCCCTGGTTTTTTGTTTGCGAAACTCTTTTGCACTGAGGGGCATAACGACCGCAGGAGAGGCCATGGCGAGCCTCGAGAACTTGGGGGTCTGCGCTGGGCCAAAGGGAGACGACGACATCCAGTTGGAAGAAGGGTCACGTGATTTTGAAGAAGGTTGTTTGGGGGTGTTAGTCTCGGACTCCGGCGACGTCGGGCGCGGTGATGTCCTCGAATACGCCTGGGGCATTGTTGGGGACGGTGCGAGGGGGAGGGTGGGGAACGAGGCTGGACGCGAGTGGCCATGAGAGACGGTGCGCGTGCGCGGTGGAGGCACGACGGACACGTCGCTCACGTTCCTTGGGTTGTCCTGGACCAGAGATGTGCGGCCCCACGATTTCGACAAACGTGCCGGACGCTTTGAATGGTTTTGGGAACTCCCGTGACCCTGCGAAGACGGGGTCCCCTGGGCGCCTGCACTCGCAGTCGACGACACCGAAGACGTGCTCGCCTCCTTTTCGATCAACACCAGCGCCGACGCCGACCCACTGGCATTCCTCGACCCGTACCCGGAGGCGGAGGCGGAGAGAGAGCCTGCCTGGGATACGATCGACGGGGAGCGGGTGCGTGGGAGCTCTCGCGCGCTCTCAGGCTCGCCGAGTTTGTTTTCGTGGGACTCTTCGGAGGACTCTGAGATGATGGGAGGCAGCCTCGAAAAGGCGTGACCGGCGAGGGGAGAGGAACGCCATGGGCGGGTAGTGTGCACCTGTCCGCTTGCGGGTGGCCACGCTGCGGCAGCGCGCACAGTGCGGGCCTGCGTGAGAGTGGCGGACGCTATGGTGAGCAAAGGCGGCTATAACATCCGGCGCGAGCGGGAACTTGCCTGCACGGGTACAGCTTGAGCTGTGGCCATCGTGAACAACGCGCTCGACGCAGTGGGCCTGGAATTGAGGAAGAGTAAGTTGAAACACTCAAGCTTGATAAGGGCTTTAATCTGGAACCTGCAGGGAAAAAAAGACCCTGGAAAAGCCCAGGCGAGAATGGACCGGCTCGAAGATGAACGCGCGAACGCGGAGTGCCTCGAGGCGGATCACCCATACTCGGTTCCTGATCCAACTTTTATTAGCATCACTCCTCGCTCCCCAAGTGAATCTGACGGGTAAACGTAACAGGTTGGTTTCATGTATCTAACTAGGACTATAGATATGATGGCGATGACGGTCTATGCGACGTCGTCCGAGTCGCAAGGACTCCTCGCCAGGAGACAACCTCGGAGCGCCCAGGCTATCATCAGAGTAGACGGGTTGACTCATGCCGTCACGCCCAATGTGATTCTCTCACCTGGCCACCTCATCACCGACGCTGATACCTATCCCAGTGTCGCACCTGCGGCCGCATCTGATCCAGTAGCGAAACGTTCAGGCTGATGCTGACCGAACAAGATCCTCTCCAGAACACACTACACCTTTCAGCGATCCACATCACGACATTCATCATTCTCCCACATAAATCATCCCTGAAATTCCGATGGCGACCTGGCCTTTGTCGTGGTCGAGGTCCCAGTCGATGAGCAAAGCCCTCTCTAAGCCAGGAACGGCGCTACGTCAACTTATGGCATATCTAACGAGGTTCCGACTTTATTTGACTCGACGCTCGGATGAGTCGGCTCAGAGCCTCTCCGGCTGGTTCTCTGAGCTTCTATCGTCCAATCATATGGAAGCACAGGCCCTCGATCACTGCGCACCGATCGGGATGCTGATAAACCGATAAGGCGGCGCCTAGGCACCAAGATATGCGTTAGCTTTTCCCCTTGCTCTACCCCAAGCTCAACGCATACGAAGCGCCCATTCATTGGTAAACTCTTGGCTTGTCAGGTCTTGTTCCGTTGTTTATGACACGCATCAATAACGTCGACCCTTGAGCAGTCCCTGCAGTGGTAATGCTGCCAACGATGTATTGTTTGCCGCCATTGCCATGAGCAGGTCGTCCTGCCAACATGTGACCGCGGGGAGACTTTGCCGTTCATTCCATTTCATCGTGCGTAACACTGACATTGACCAACCTCGTGCCAATCTGCAACCACAAGGCCATGCGTCAATGATCGAATGGCAATGATAGATACCGCCTCCGAATTAATGTGGCCACGGCTGTTGTCGTCATTATTGATACGGCAGGATTGCGTGCGGTCGCTTAGAGAGCAGGCTAGAGCGGCTCATCCGAAGCCACCCTGAAGGAGAGAGGTACGCGACGCCTTGACACAAAGGGCAGAGCTATGTAGAGGTGTGTATGTATCACCAAACATTTTGTTTATCCAACTTCATTGTGGCCTGTTGCGTGGAACAAATTCCAATGCGCAACAGCTTCTATTCTATCAGCGCATCCGCCGCCCATTGTGTGATGAGCTCTTGTCGCCGTTCTCGTCTTTACGACCGAGCGCCGTTGATAGTCCAACTTGGACTTACAAAAAGTAGTTGATAGCATAAAAATAACCCCTGTTACAGGGCGGCACTTGTGCACTGGATGTAATAGGCAAGTGGTTGCCAAAGCACTGTAACTTCCGACCCCAACTTCCATTGTCTCGGTTTGCCAACAAAATCCAACACGGCATCGCGACGCCCAATGATGTCCAGCCCACGACTCCAGAAAATGGTCATCGTGGCCCCTGGGCCTCAGTCAAACGAACTCGAACAGAAGAAAAAAAGACAGACGCTCGAACGAGCCAAGGCCAACCACGTGTGTCTCGTCTTTTTTCAAGCACCCGCAGTTCGTTCACCGTGACCCGGCCATGCCAGCTCTCGAAACAACTCCAAATGCGTCTTCAGTACGCCAAACTCAAGGTCGAACACGGTTGGGTGCGTGAGGTCGCCTCATTGTCCGATCCGTGTGACCGTGCTCACCGCTGCGCTCGGGCCAGCAACGACAAAACCTCAACGAGGTCGAAAACCTCTACTTTCACCACTCTCACCTACGGAGCATGCGACAGGGTGCGGGGCGACCCCACTATGCGACCGTAACCCATTCATTTGGCGGCGTGGGAGTACCTGTACCCGTCGAGATGCACGTCGTCCAGTCCCCAGCACCATCGGGGGTGCCTGATCGAACGGTGGGACCATCTCCGTCGGCCAACGACGCTTCTTCGTCCGGTTCTGTCTCCCCGCCTTCCCAATCGCCGTCAGAACACGTCCCCGGCGCGGACGGCCGACCTTTGTCACAGCCTCAGCCATACCCTTCCGTCCACACACCCGCCCCAGTCGCACCTGCATCGACCGCGACGAACCATCCGCCGTCCGCGTTGGACTTCTCTGATCCCGGTATACTGGGGCGTCTGGCACAGCTACAGGGGCAGCTACCGTCGCAGTCGCAGTCGCAAACCCAGGCCCGGGCCCCAACACAGACATTGTCTCGTCACTCATCAACGATCATCCCCCCACCTCCATCTACGTCAGCCTCTCAGCCTGCCCCGGTCCCTGCCCCTGCCCCTTCCCCCGCCCCCGGTCCCTTTTCGCCCCACCCCCAACTCTCACATCTCCCCACGAGCCATCCACAGCCCAGCTTTACCCAATCCGCCCTCGCCCCTCAACCCCTTCTCGGCACGCCGACGTCTGGCTCTGTGCCCCTTTACCCCATTCCTGCATCCACGCCACACACCACCACCGCCCCACCTCAACCACCCGTCCCCGCCCCTGGGTCGACCTCCGCTCCCGGTCCCGCTGTGCCTATACCCACCATGCCCATACCCACACCAGCTCACATCGCTTCCACCGCGCTCACCTACGACTCTTTTTGGTCTACACACGCCTCTTCTACAGGTCCCACTCGTGCCCTCTACCGTACCCACACCGGGTTCACAGCGAGCGCGGCACCAGGAGGCAACGTGGCCATGCTGACGCCTGGTGGCCACGCGGCCGTCATGACCGCCGAGGGGGTCTATGTGGGCGGGGGGAGTAAGTAGAAGTGGGTGGGTGGGTCACTGGGGTGGGAGTTGGGTCGCATTCATTTATGGATTAATCTGATCATACTCACATCTACCACTATTAATGACATGCATGACATCTGATAATTCACGTTTCTCAACGACTGCGAGAGCAGTAAGTGCAATTCCTTACTACCGATGCCGACAAAACAGCCAGCAATAACCAAAGAAGCGAGACAAGTGCGATCGCCTTGATTGACTCGAATTTCATAATACTATGCTCGACAAAGGATTTAGCCACACCGTGACCCTAAGTACAACATTAAATCGCCAAATGACCCATGAAAACCAAAACAAAGTGCAACCAACTGACCACAGCCCACATCCACATTCCCCTTGACATCGTCCAATGACGAGGGGCACACACATGTCGACGGTGGGCACCTATCGCAACCCTTCTGGTTTTCGGCATCGAACACATGCCAGCGCAACATGATACCATCATTGGAACACGAATTTTCCTGTTCCCTGCTTGTAGCTCGGCAATTTCGGAGCGTCGCGCTAGTCATTCGGCTCCCGCCCAATATCTTCTTCGTCTCCTCGTTCGAGCTGCTGGGCTCGGACCTGTGATCGCTGTTGAATAATTCAATATGCATCGAGGAGACTGGTGTTGAACTCGTACCATGTTCATTGTTGCTGCGGGTGACTTCCCAACACCAGGACCCGTAAACATCGCCCTATTGCTCATCGAGGCTCAGGCAGATACGATACTCCTTGCCGAGACCGGAATCATATCAACCACTCCAGCCGCTATGTCTCATCGATCTCATCTATCACTTGGCCTTCGTCTTCATCACATCAGCCATCACCGTGCGACGACAGCAACCGTGCATCGAGATTTGGCACGTGGCGTCAATAGTCTGACTTGATGCGTCCTGTTGCATATGCAAACAATGCCTGTCAGTGAGTTCAACACCTCGGTCCAAATTCAGTAGCAACATACACTAATCAGCAGGCGTTTGTGGTCGATTCATCGCCAATCCTACTGGAGTCCAGGCATACCATCGTCCTCGGGGCTTCCAAACGGCTACACCAGAGCTGCAGCAGCTGCCATCCTTCGGGAAATGGTCCTTGCAACGCAAAGGAGTCTGAGTCGCAGCGCCGCATATCTGAAGGATAACTTACAAGCTATGAAATAAACGATGAACGAGGCACTTGGGGAAATCTGAGTGGCTATGAATCAAACTCTCGAATGAGTGTGGCCAATCAGGTATCCTTTGTATCCATGTATTATCTCGCCGATCTGGTTCGCCTCAGTACTAATGTCATCGACGAGGTGGGAACGAGGTAAAACTCACTGGGCTCAAGTAAGAATAGCACCCTTTCAACGGAATCTAACATCTCGTGCTGGTCGCCAAGCAACGACATCAACAATTCCGACGTCGCCTCTTCGTCACGAGAAATCGTCCTCGAAATGCAAGGGAGCCAGTCCGAATCGCAGCGCTGCATACTGCGCACCGCGCCCAGGTTTGCCCAAGGCAACTCCAACTCCATCCCAGATTTGGCTTGCAGAGGAAGTCGCGCAGTGCTGATGGCACAGGACGAACATACCCAGTGCGTCGAAGTCAAGCCTCGGCATGTCGATGTTCCAGCGAAGGAGATCAACATCCGGAGTGATGCCACAGTAACCAATTGGCTTGATGCTACAATGATGATAATCAACAAAGTTCATGACCAATAATATACAATTACCTTGCACGTCCAATACCGATGAGAGTCTACTTGCAAGACTCCGGTTTTCTGCTTGGCAAGGTCCGGGACACCCCCGTGTTGGCGCATGAACGACCCTGGCCGAATGACATGGAGATAAATACTCGAGATTTCAGGGGCTGATATGATGGAGACAAATACCTGAATGGTACGTGATGTTTGAATGAGAGTAGTGGCTGCCAGAGCCTCGATGAATGAAAGGGCGGCAGCAAACGAGCGTATCTCCCTAGTCGATGACCACCGTGAGGTCTGCTGGTGTGCCAAGTCGAGCAGGGGCCATCGTCCTGCGGTCGTCGCCTCGTCTGCGGGATGCAATGTGCGTATCGTCGGCGTCGGCGCGTTCGACAAGAATGAATGCTTACCGTGGCGTTTACGTCGAGGCCAGTTGCGTGAACCATGAAGTCAGCATCTACCGCGGGGAGCTCTGCGGCGTGTGTGCTTAGGCTTAGCCCAACAGTCCACAGCGGGGATGGTAAACGAGTTTGGTGTCGGGTCGGAAAAAAGGGCGAGTGGGGCATGGCGTGGATGTCGTGCAACGATGATTGGCGCAGAGAACAGAGGGCGAATTTGAATGAAGAACGGGGGGACGGGCGATGGGTTCACCCTTCAAGACCACCTCTCTTTTATATGCCCATGAATTAGTTGTTTGGAATTCAGACCAGTGTGCCATTGGGGTGGAATGGTGTCGGCGGATTATGCGGGGTTGACGCACTGGTATACATTCTGTATCTTTTGTCGCGGGTGACTTGTTTTAGCGATAGGAATGTCAAGTTCGCATAAAAAGTGGAAATACTTGCGACGCCAGACTAACGTCATTCAACATTGGGACGTGCTCCAATCCGTGTCACGGTGATGGTGCCCAGGACAATCACTGACTACAGTTTTATGCGTCCTATAGGTCATTTCAGTCCCAGTGCCTTAACGACCGCTTGGACGTAGGCAATTTCTCTGGAGGATCCCTCACCACAATAACCACCCAACACGATTATTGTTCTCCGAAGGCTCGAGGCGTTCAAGTTCATACCGATTGATGACATGTTCGTTTCTTGTGTCGTTCAGGATATCCGGTGCTGCAGTCTGCCCGCCACAAAGATGAGTCTCACGCGCAAGACAGCGTGGGCCCACCCAGAACCACGCTCAGGATTTACGATCGTCTGTATGGTCGTCTGTATCTCGTCTAATACGACCACGTCTGGGATGTTTCAAAGCTGGTCGTCTCCATCGGAGCTCGTGAGTGGCGCGTTGTCTGCGACGATCTGAAATTCTTCTCCCGTGTGCAGGTTACATTACCGCACGAATTTTGCATGGTTGTCTCCACAGTGGACCGAGAACCTGTTATGTCTCTGTTGATGGTCGTGTTGGGCTTCATAGCAAGGGGGATGGTATGTCCCCAAACGAGGATGCGCAAGAGGACAAGGTAGAGACCCGGGCTCAAGACTGCCAGTCCACATGGTGTCATGTGCGTCTTTTTTTTTCGACTATCCGTAGGACTGACGTAGATGATAAATCCGAAGCACAAGTGAAGAAGAGCTGGGAGATGATCTGGTCGTCGTTGACTGGCCCGGGAGTGCATGTCTGCGGGCACAGACGGAAGCTGTCACAGGTCAAATTTCGCTGATTCAACGTCATCGGAGGGCATACCTTGGAGATTATCTGCGAGGAGGAAAAGAGGTCGCAAGTGCGGACGAGGAATTTTGAAGCCCCTTAGTGGCAGAGTTAGTGAGCAAGGGTATTCGGCATTCGACGCGACGACTCGGAGTTTTCGGATGAATCTGGAGCGACTTGGTCCCCCAAAACCAGACCTATGTGAACCCAAACGTGAGGAACAGATAGAGAGCACCGACTCAACAGGGTCGCGTATTTTCTCTTTTCCAAGTTCCAACCACGTCTCAGACTGAGGGTAAGTTAGAGAACATTCGGCAACACCGAGAAAGTATGAGAATAAGTTGTTTATGAGTTACGTTGACCTTCTCTTCCGAGTCAATGACGCGTCTTCTCGTAGTTTTGGCAAAGGCTAAAGTTTGGACGCCGTGGATGATCCAATTTCTTGGGCAGAGCGGCCGTCCTTGTACTTGAAGCTTTCAAGCCTCCTGAGGCTGATAATTTGCACAGGCATGGGCGTTTCGCGACTTTCGCTGACTCGCTAGCCTACTCCGACTTTGTTGGATACATTCGATTTTGACTTGGACGCGCCGGCTGAGGCAAATTTTGTGTTCTGCTAGCTTTACTATGCCCTTGCCAGTGGTTAGACTCGGCGGCCGAACCGGACTGCACGTGGAAGCCTAAAGAGGTTGACTTGCTGTAGAACCCAGCATGGACTTCCGAAAGCGCTGTAGGTACTAATCGTATGTCCCTCGCTGCATACTTCAACCACCTAGGTTTCCACTCTAGGCAACCATGACTAGCAGCTCGAGCAACAGAAATCCACGGCCACGACCTGAATCGAGGACGTCTAGTACCCTGACTGTAGGTATCGAGATTTAGCTCCTAATTTACCGACTGACCCATGCAGCAGGACAGCGTGTGGCAAGCCCCCGGCGTCTCTGACCGCAACAACGAATGTGCGGAGCATGAGCAAGAAAGTGAGGAAAATCCTGAACGGGCCGGAGACCTGCCACAGGGTGTGCCTTCTTCCTCTGGCCCTGCAATACACACGGACGAAATAGTTATCGCGAGTATGAATCTTACTCCCTTACATAGTCTGCAAAGGTTGCTAAGATTCCGCTTCACACTTAACAGACGAGGACCCATGGATTTTGATTTGCCAGTTGTTGCACCGCTTCTAACAGGTCGGCGGTCTAGCCGATTTGCAACAGGCAATCGTAGTTTTGGAGGGATTGGTCAGGTCTATTGAAGTTTGGGACGACCGTGCAAGACAAGCAAGTCTCCTTCGCACGGCGTTATCGTATCGATTCGATCACCTCGCGGAGCTGAGTGACCTCGAGGAAACAATTTCGAAGCACAGGGAAGCTGTTAACCTCACCCCTAATGGTCACCCTCACAAGCCTATCGGTCTGATCATCCTCGGTAACAGTTTCAGAGCTCGCTTCCAGCGCCTTGGGGAGCTGAGCGACCTCGAGGAAGCAATTTCGATGTATAGGGACGCTGTTGACCTTACCCCTCATGGTCGCCCTGACAAGCCCGACCATCTTACCAATCTTGGCAACTTCTTCTTCACACGTTTCGAGCTCCTCGGAGAGCTGAGTGACCTCGAGGGAGCAATTTCGAGCCACAGGAATGCCTGACCTCACCCCCCACGGTCACCCTGACAAGCCTGGCCGTCTTAACACCCTTGGCACTTCCTTCTTGGCTCGTTTTGAGCATCTCGGAGAGCCGAGTGACCTCGAGGAAGCGATTTCGAGGCAGAAGGATGCTCTAGACCTTATCCCACATGACCACCCCGACAAACCTGCCTGTCTGACCAGCCTTGGCAACTGTTTTATAGTTCGTTTCGAGCACCTTGGGGAGCCGAGTGACGTCGAGCAAGCAATTTTGAGGCACAAGGATGCTCTTGACCTCACCCCTCATGGTCACCCTGACAAACTGGTCCATCTGAACAACCTCGGTAACTCCTTGACACGTTTTGAACGCCTTGGAGAGCCGGGTGACCTCGATGAAGCAATGTCGAGGTACAGGGAGACTCTTGACCTCACCCCTCATGGTGACCCTGACAAGCCCGGCCGTCTTAACAACCTCGGTAATTCCTTCTTCACCCGTTTCGAGCGCCTCGGGGAGCTGAGCGACCTCGAGGTAGCGATTCTGATGCAAAAGGATGCTGTTAACCTCACCCCTCATGGCCACCCTGCCGAGCTCGACTACCTTAACAACCTCTGCAGCTCCTTTGTTACTCGTTTCCAGCACCTCGGGGAGCCGAGTGATATTGAGGAAGCAATGTCAAGGCAGAAGGATGTTGTTGACCTCACGCCTCATGGTCACCCTGACAAACCGGCCCGTCTGAACAGCCTCGCCAGCTCCTTTTTCAATCGTTTCAAGCACTTCGGAGAGCTGAGTGATCTCGAGGAAGCAATTTCGAGGCAGAAGGATGCTCTTGCCCTCACTCTTGATGCTCACCCAGAAAAACCGGTCCACCTGAACAGCCTCGGCAACTCCTTGAGAGCTCGTTTCGACCGCCTCGGGGAGCCAAGTGACCTTGAGGAAGCGGTATTAAGGCATAAGGGTGCTGTCGACCTCACCCCCGATGATCACCCTGACAAGCTTCGCCGTCTTAACAACCTTGGTAGCTCCTTTTTCACTCGTTTCGAGCGCCTCGAAGACCTGAGCGACCTTGAGGAAGCAATTTCGAGGTACAAGTACGTTGTTGATCTCACCCCTGATGATCACCCTGAGAAGCCCACCTATCTTAACAATCTCGGTGTCTCCTTCGACGCTCGTTTTCACCGCCTCAGGGATGCTGTTGACCTTACCCCACATGTTCACCCGAACAAACCTGCCTATCTGAAGAACCTCGGCGACTCCTTCTCCAATCGTTTCGAGCGCCTTGGAGAGTCAAGTAACCTCGAGCAGGCAATTTCCTTATATTCGCATGCTGCATCTGCCTCCATCGGCCCAGTTACTGTTCGATTCAGTGCCTCACAGAATTGGATATCATGTGCTCGGCGTATACGCCATGACTCTCTCCTCCGGGCGTATTCCGTTTCCATTGGTCTCCTTCCTCAACTCGCATGGATAGGTCTCTCCCTTACCCACCGTTACTCTGAACTCAGGGGATGTGGTGCGGGAGGCAGCAGCGGCAGCTCTGGACTCTGGACTTCCGGAAACTGCTATAGAGTGGCTCGAGCAAGGACGCTCGATCGTTTTGGGAGAACTGTTTCACCTTCGCAGCTCACACGAAGAGTTGTCATCTGTTCATCCAGATCATGCCCGTAGACTTCGGGATCTGTCGGTCGCATTGGAGGATGCTGGTTCCACTCGCGAAAAATCCCGAAGTGCAGAGCATCGTGCGCCAGGGGCTTCGCAACAAGAGGCTGACAGGCACCGTACGCTCGCGATCGAGCGAGATAAACTGCTCCAGGAGATCCGGAGGTTGCCTGGTTTCGAGCGATTCCTTCTTCACAAACAGTTCTCTCAGCTCCGTGCTTCAGCACACTCCGGACCGGTGGTCATACTCAACGCGGCCGAAAGCCGCTGTGATGCTCTAGTTGTTCGCGCCGACGTGGATCATGCAATTCATATTCCGCTTACCAACTTCACTTTCCAACGATCCGCGGGTTTTCAGAACATGCTCAAGAGTTTGCTTGGCCACGCTCGTGACGTACACTGTGACGACTCGGAAAGGGAGGGGACAAGTGTGACACGGACCGGCTTTAGTTGGGAATCCCTGTTATCCACCTTGTGGAAAGGCGTCGTCAAGCCAATCCTGGATGCCTTGGAATTTTCGGTACGTGATGTCATGTCAGTCGAATTCACCGCTGATCCGTCTCTCCCAATAGGCTCCTGGGGACCTGTCACGCATTTTTTGGTGTCCCACTGGCCCTTTTGTATTTCTTCCTATCCATGCAGCAGGTTCCTATGGCACCAAATATTCGCAACCTGGGCACAAAGTATCCGATTTCGTCGTTTCGTCATACGTCCCTACTCTTTCCATTCTTGTGCCATCATCCCATCCAGATGTGGCCCGGCCTAGCGGCGATCTCCGCCTCCTTGCTGTCTGTCGGCCACCGTCAGATGGCCTGTCCCGACTTCCAGGTGTGAACATCGAGTTGGAACACATCAGGGCGGTAATCAGGTATTCACCTTCAGCTCGAACCACCCTCGTGGAGTCGTCTGTCGGAACGGTCGAGGAAGTACAAGCCCTGATGAAGGAGGCAGACTGGGTGCATTTTGCATGCCATGGAATCCAAGATTCCACGAGCCCAACTGAGAGTGGACTTTGTCTCGCAGATCGACGCCGATTGAAGGTGTCTGACATCATCACGTTGTCACGTCCCCATGGCGGGCTTGCATTTCTCTCCGCATGTCAAACAGCGATGGGTGACGAAGGTCTCTCCGACGAGGCCATCCATATCGCAGCAGGGATGTTATTTGCGGGCTATGGTGGAGTCGTTAGTACAATGTGGACGATCAGCGACAAGCTCGCGCCTCGTGTAGCGAGGGACGTATACGGGCAACTGTTTCGGAATGGCACAAGGCCGGATTATCGGGAGGCTGCACGAGCGCTGCACGAAGCTGTAGGACGTTTTCGAGATAGCAACGCGTCGTTTGTCGAGTGGCTTCCGTTCATCCATGTAGGTCTTTGAATATTCGGGTGTCTGTGTCGTTTATTGTATCGTATGCCTCGTCGAATGAAATCAACGAGACCAGCAACGAATTTGGACCGCCCCCCATTAATATTGGATGAGGAACAGAGGGCTCTAGGTTCGACTTGGTAAGGTCAGAAACCACCCAGGGGAGCTCGGGGCCGCGAGTGGGAAGCCAAAATATGGTGTCATGGAGCCGCAGTGTACAAATGTCTCTCCCTGACGCCAAACCGTGAAAACCACCCGGGCGTGCCTCGCCTGGCCTGCGGGGCGGGATGTGCGCATCGTCAGCGGAGGGGCGTCTGACAAAAAATAATTCCCATGGCACTCATCGCTGCCCCACTTGCGAAGCATCACGTCGCGCAATGCGCGTGCTTAGCTCAACGGTTCGCAGCAAAGATATTGGTGTCGATTTAGATAAGATTGCGAGTGGGTCACGGCATTGATGTCATGCAACGATGTTTGAAGCAGGGAGCAAATTCGAATAGGGGATCCAGTCGGGAAGGTGCAGAGCACGATGGTTCACCCCTTTCTTCATGAGGTCGGCGCATTACTATATTTTCTATGTTTTCCGCGGCCGAAGGGTGTTGATTCAGCGATATGAATGCTACTGCAACATGTCTACAAGGTTTATTTTCGGTCGATTGACATGATGAAGGCTTGCTGCTGTGTCCCACTGGATTTCCCACTGACTACTGCGCACCTTTACATCCCCTCTGTGGTCGAGTCATCGAGGAGAGAAAAATCTTGCAATCCGAGCCGTAGGTGAAAATTATTATCAGATAACTTGATCGAGCACTGTCAGGCTGTTAGGAACGATCCGAGGGCAAATTTTTCAACATGTATCACCTTCTGACGATCTCTATCAAGGTCGAGTTCAAATCACGAGCATTCCAGCTGACACTGGCAGATAGTTGTATGCGCACAAACTCCATCTCGTAATTTAGTAATTGATCCCGTGCCAAGACCATCAGTGGCGGTGCAAGGTTGAACAAAGTTTGAACGATCATCGTACTACGTCCACTATTACAAAAGTCGAGCTTCGCCTTGCCCTTCACCAATTTACTCAAAAATGCCCGCTGTCGAGAAGATTTGCTGCAGTACGTTCACTTTTTCACTGATTGGACAGAAAGGTAGCCGGTGGCGCCACTGACAACCCCTTCCTAGTCGGTGCTGGTTACGTTGGTCTGTGCTGGCTATCTGGCGAGGTTGCTAGACGAAATAATTGTTTGCTTGTGTTTCGCCAGGTGGTCCCACCTGCGCAGTCATAGCTCTTAAATGTCCCCACATTCAGGTTACCATTGTGGATATCAACCAGACTCGCATAGATGCTTGGAATAGCGCAGACTATAAGCTGCCAATTTACGAACCCGGTCTTGAAGGTGTCGTTCGTCAAGCTCGCGGTCGCAACCTCTTCTTCTCTACAGATGTCGACAAAGGTATCCAAGAAGCAGATCTTATCTTTGTTAGTGTCAACACACCCACTAAGAAGAGCGGCGTTGGAGCTGGTTTCGCTGCAGACCTAAAGTTTGTATTTTTTCCATTCGACCCTTTATCTGACTCTCTTTGTTCATTATAGTTATGTCGAGCTCGCCACCCGTCGTATCGCCGCAGTTGCCCATTCGAGTAAGATTGTGGTTGAGAAGTCGACCGTGCCATGCCGTACTGCCGAGTCGATGCGTACGATTCTCGAGGCTAATTCGCTCCCAAACTGCCGATTTGATATCTTATCAAACCCTGAATTTCTCGCAGAAGGCACTGCCATCAATGACCTCTTTTCGCCAGACCGGGTTCTCATCGGGTCCCTCGAAACACCAGAGGGCAAGGTTGCTTGCAATGCGCTTGCTGAGGTTTATGCCAATTGGGTCCCGTCAATACCTTTTCTTCCCCCATTGTAATGAGCGTATAGCTGACGATTCTTGTTGCAGGAGAGAATATATCCTTACTGTGGGTTTATGGTCATCTGAGCTTTCCAAGCTAGCGGCGAATGCAATGCTGGCCCAGCGCATTTCCTCCATCAATGCTCTCTCGGCCATCTGCGAGGCTACTGGTGCCAACATTGATGAAGTAGCGTATGCCGTTGGCAAGGATTCCCGTGTCGGCCCAAAATTCTTGCGTGCATCCGTTGGTTTCGGGGGTTCGTGCTTCCAAAAGGATATCCTGAACCTGGTGTACCTCAGTGAAAGTTTGCACCTTCCGGAAGTTGCCGACTACTGGAGGCAGGTTGTGCTCATGAACGAATATCAAAAGACGAGATTTTCAAAGAAGGTTGTGGACACACTCTTCAACACGATTACGGGCAAGGTAAGACAGCTTCTTTTCTCTTGCAATCATTATCGTTCTATGCCCTATTTTTATGTCGTGGGAACAGGACTTTGTATTCATGTTAATACCGTTTCCCATAGAATATTGCCGTTCTCGGCTTCGCATTCAAAGCTGATACTGGAGACACGCGCGAGTCGGCGGCCATTTCCCTCATCCGGGACTTCCAAGCAGAAAACGCGAACGTAAACATCTATGATCCACAAGTTGAACACCAACAGATCTGGGGCGACCTTTTGGAGGGATGTCCCACAATCCCACTCGCAACCTGTAAGTACCCGACCTTTGGCCACACAAACCACACCACGCTTCACAATGACATCTTCCCATTCACAGTGCAGAAGCGTGTGAGGATATTCAATTCCGCACTTGAAGCATGCAAGGACGCTGAAGCTGTTGTTATTGCCACCGAGTGGAGAGAGTTCCGAGACATCGATTGGAATGAGGTCTATCGCAACATGAAGAAACCAGCGTTCGTCTTCGATGGCCGAATCCTACTCGATGTAGACAAACTCCGAACCATCGGATTCAAGGTTAGATGAGTTACTCCCTTCTCAAATTTAGACCGTTGTTGCTCTCCATGCCTTTGATGATGTTATCAACGACAGCATTATTGATTCAGAATCATAGGTAACTGTTATTGGTCGCGGCGAGAAGCTATAGACGACATGGGGTACCTGGTGTGCTCTAGGCAACTGAGAATGAACTGTCAACGGATCCCATCCAATTCACTATACCTCAACTAGCTCTCCATTCTCGTTCCTTCTTCGCGTCTCCTTGACATCACGGTGTTCAATTTAGCTAAAAACGAGAAAGCCCACATAGAAAATGGTGGTGTCCTTCCTCATTAAATCCTAGATCATGATCCGTTTCCATTCATCGCTTGCCCCGGTTGCATACTCCTCTCCTCCTGTACGTCCTCCCTTTTTTGGCTCGTTCCTTGTTTGCGTCCCACCGTTCCTCGGTATTAGAAGACATAGATGTTTACAATGAAGATACATATGGGCGGCTGTTTACCTCGGCTCGCTCCGTCCACTGGTCTCATGCACGTCAACCTGCATATCCATGGCATATCCCGCCCAGCCGACCCTGTGGCATTTAAGCAAAGTACGCGGCCCGCAGCCCTCGCGGGATGCTCCAACGTGCGAACGCGCAACTGTGCCGTGTGATCGTTTGACGAATCCGTTGCAACCATGATCAACTGAGATGCATCATGGCCTCGGAGAGTCACTACAAATGTCAACATGTCACTATCCGAGGTCGGCGGAGCGGAATACAGTCCGGGTGGGGGGAGCAAGTTCAATATCGTCGGTGTAGCTGTTGGTACAACGAACCCACTGGCCGTGCTGCTCAGCTTACTACGATTCCCGTATCCTGTGCTTCGGTCACTGGTGCCCCCCGACTGGCATGTAGAGATACGGCACGACCGTGTAACGCTCACATGTACATAAGTATGCGGCATTCATTCCCGTTCAATTCGGCCCAGACGTGGCAACATGCATGCATGTCCATTGTCCAGTTCACACTCGGCACGAAAGAGCGCCACGAGTTACCAGCTTCGGCCGATCAGCGGTAACGATGTGTGCTTACTATGGTCTCGTATACGCGAAGTGTGTTACTACAACTGTTGTTCAGCCCGAAGGACAAAGCGAACATGTTTAATATCGACAAACGTGGTTTCGACGAGCATTGAGTCGAAGTTGGAACCGAGGCGTATACACACGTCAATGGGTATCCTGGAAGTGAAAAACGTCATTCGAGGTCAGATTGACGTGTACTTACACTGTACACATAGAACATGGAACGTGACATACGTGCACAACGAAACCATTCACAGATCAAAGACGAGAAGTAGAGGAAGACGATGTACGTTTTAATGTGTGCAAGAAACACAAGAAAACGAGAAAAAAATAGTACGAGAAAAAAAGGATGGAATAACTAACAAGGAATTTTTTTAAGGCTTTCATACGGAGACACGACCATGTCATACACATAATAAATCCCTTTTTCGCAAAAAAGTGGCAAAGAAACGGAAAGAAGAAAAAACAGTGCGTTCTGGACAATCAGTTGCCGCTTTCTATTGCAGTTGGAGCGCGTCGGCAGAGGTACCATCAGTGTCGGAGTACGTTGGACAACTTCTAGCGAGCTGGGGTGTCACTAGATCAAGCTCGCGGTCCAAGATCGCTCACAAGATGGTTCCGAAGCTGGAACACAAATGGCAAGTGATTTAATAATCCATCTGATGGCGCAGGTCATTTCGGCAGGACAATGCTGGTCCGAATAAAGAACCGACTCATCAACCATGAATTCCCCATGTACGAGAAGCAGAGGCACTCTTGTGATGCTGACCAGGTCGGATATATTGCTGCGTATGACCATTTGAGAGACCCTGGGATGAAGCCAGTCCCCCGTAATGCGTTGTCGGTTGACTGGAAGTCGCGACAGATACGACAGCGGGATCAATGAACGAGACGTGGTTTGGGTTCTGCCATTGAGACTGCCGATGCTCTGTGAGTTGAATCGTTGGACTGGATAAGGTGTAAGGTGGCTGAAAGGGTGGCTGTGGAACGTATTGAGGCGTTCCCAATGACAGCGACATTGATTGTCGATGTCCTGGACTCACGGAAGGAGTCTCTGGTGACTGGAAATGAGGTGAGGGTTGCGGAGCTAACTGTCGACCTGTCTGAGTCGACTCGAACTGTGGCGACCATGCATGCTGTAGATTTGGCAGGGCGAAGGTCTGGCCCAGATTAACATCGCTTCGCAAACCCATCGACGGCGAATTCAATGGAAAGGATGAACCCTGGTCTAGCGAAGTCGACCAGATTGAGGGTGGGGCATTCGGCCCGAGTCCGAAAGGAAACTGAGGCTGAATGGTACTCGATGTTGGGGGATGTTGTAGGCGAGCAACGTCAACAGCACCTCGTTTTGTCCCCATAACGTTATTCAGAAGGTCCTGAGCCGTGGTTCCGGGTACAATTACCGGAGATCTGGGTGCTGCACGCCCGGGTGTTGTTGCGCTAGGTGCTTTGGTTACAGTAGACGGTGCATCCATTTTCGTGGCACTGTGTAGGATCGGAGTGGTGGGAAGAGCAGCAGGCACTACAGCTGGGGGCGAACCAAGTGCTCTGATGCGTGTGGTCAACTTCAGGCACACCCAGGTAGTCAAAATGCAAACCTGGGATTCCAAAGAATAACCTCCCCATCTTCGTCATCGTCTACTGCCCCATGATCATCCAGTGCTTGCCGGAAGGCGTCACCAACCGGGTCGTCGTCTGTTCGGCTCGTATCTGTCATCGCATCATCTTCCGGCTCCTTTACCCGCGGTGAAACATCCCGCGGAACATAGGAAATGATTGGATCGGCGACTGGAAAGACCGACTCGTGGTCACCCGCAGACGAGGCGGGTACACTATTGTCGAAAGAAAAAGTATTACCATCTAGATGGATGGGGCAAGTCTGTTGATAAGATGATGGCGTAAGTTCGGGTACCGATCCCCTACGTGAATTGAACTCACCCTAAGCTCGGCGAGCGACTTGGCGTCCTTCAGTAAGTCCCAAATCCTCATTAGCTGTTCCTCGTTCGGATGGACCTTTTCTCGGCCATGGGCCGGCGTTCCATTCTGCTGTCCCTCTGTCTCGTTCCCAAGAACTGTATCCGTCAATGTACTTCCGTCCACCAGAAGATCTCGTAAAGGAAGGAAACCCTTCAGATCGATATCTTCGTCCAGAGGAGTCGTAAGGGGAGGTAATCTCGCCGACGGAAATATACCACTCAATGCACTATAGAAGTGGGCAAATTTAGCCCAAAATAGAGGCAATCCATCAACTAGAATTCCTCGGGTACCTTTGCCGATGGGGCTAATTTGTTCGCCGACGGGAGACTGCACAGCGTGTAAAACGTATTTGATATTGGCTACGAGCCACTTGCTCGCGATGCGCAGAGCAGGCAAGGTACGACGGAATGGCGCCGTGATACGCTGGGCAAGATCGTTCTCTGCGGCATCTTCAGGAGGCACAGAAAGCTCAGCAGCGCCTATCTCGAGAAGAACGCGATGGATAGCGACAACATGAGTCAAAATCTGTGATTCGATGATTGACGAATCTGGAAGGCCGTTTGATCTCCTATTTGAAGGCGGTGTGGTATCGCGGATCATGCAATGTTTCCACAGGGCTCCCTGTGAGAGGACGACGACTTTGGACACTGTCTCTATCGGAAGAATACGTTCTGATACCAGGCTCTGGAAATCCTTCGCGACAGCATCCGCGTGTGCGACTGGATTCGTTTTAAGCCTGTGAAATATTGCGTGTTAATGCGGGGGAATGCAGGAATCACGATGGATATACTAACTTATCTGAACCTAATCGCCATAAGGCATGCAGAAGGACAACGTTTTCCTTGAGGTACTCCACTCTCAGCCGAGGCGGAACTTCTCCGGATTCTGGAATCGTCGCCTGAGGGACATCCTTTGTCTTTTTGGACTTCTGATCAAGCGCTTTGTTAAGAATCTTCTTAACATTTTCTGATGCGGTGTCGTATGGCTGACGGACACAGAGCGCTCTATAATAATGAAATAGGGAGCTGAACATGTCACCCTGGTAAAATGCGAGAATAGCGAGCTGATGAGATGAATTGCCCTCGTGTGGAACAAGAAAATGAGCTTGTTCGTAGCATTGAATAGCCTTGTCATAATTCCGCGCCCGTGGGATCGAGTCGAAGCCAGGTATGCCGCCTCTCCTACCGCGGCCACCTCGTTTCGCTGGCATCGTACCATCTTCGTGACCAGCCTTGGGACGACCACCTGCCTCATTGTAAAGCTCCCGGTATCTGGCAATATCTCCGAGACAAACGATCGCTTTGCTAAAGATCGCAAGCCTGCTGGCATGCTCTGCAGGGTCCGGGGCGGGAGTACTTTCTTCGGGTGGGAAAGAAAAGTGATTACGTCCGAGGCTCTGATTCGAAACGCCGTTACTATCGCCTGAATCAGGAAGGCTCGGAAGGTTGGCCTCATCCGAAGGAGTCAAGATGTTCAGGGCAACCAAGACAGGCCGCGCTTGATGTAAAGCGAAGGATCGTTGGTATCGGACCACAAATTGGGTCCAAAATTTTTCTTCGTCTGAAAGGAACTGTCGGAAGCGTTGCATAAGCTTGCGATATTCAACGGGGCCATGACCACCTTGTCGTGGCTGGTGACGGGGTGCGGATTGCAGTGTTCGTTCGAGTGATGCGAGGTTCTGCTTGTAGTGAGAGATGAACTGATAAGACGTCTGCATCCATAGGTGCGTCTCAGCATCCTTGGACTCGTTTGCATAAGGTTCGACCAGTAGCAGTCGTAGATATTGTCGCCTCAGACTTGCCAAATACTTAATGAGCACAACCAAGATGACATTTCGAGAGCGCTGGATGGCTCACTTCTTGCGACTAAACTCGACCTCCTTATCCCATGGGTTATGTGTTTTGAGCAGCTCCTTCAAACCTTGATGTAAACCTTTGGCTTCTCTGAAGTGATATGAGCCCGACTGCGGAGGTGAGCGGTGAAAAGGTTGAGTACCTCGCAAGATGGGAAGCCGAGTCGGACATTGTTTGAGATTAAGAGTTATAAACCCATTGTCTGGCGGGTCTGATATCGATGTGTTCAGCACTTGGCGCTGGCGTGGACAGCTAATAGCAGTCGTGGGAAACGGTGATGAAGTTTTAGCTCCTAGCCCGGGCGGAACCCACGCTGGGCCACGCAAGGGCCAGCGGTCGTTGCCAGCGACATCGCACCACTACCAACAATGGCTACCCATCTAATAGGATCATGCTACGTGGCCTATTGTCCACGCCCATTCTTCCGATGGGCGGTTGTCCCGCTTGCCGTGGAAGCTCTCGGCCGCATCACTGCATGCCCAGGTGGCCGTCGTGACTCATCGCGGCCCCAAGCCTCCCAGCTCGCTTGGGTGCTTGCAGATTCCGAGCCTAGCGATCGTTGACACTCCCGGAGAGTCTGATCACCGCTGGTCTAAGGGGCATTTCCAAAAATAAAGCTCAATTGAGCGATCGGACCGCGGGTGCGTACTCCACTCGGTGTAATTTTTCTTTTTCAAGCGAGGCACCGGGGTTACAGGCCTGGCTATATTATTCGCAGAGCCGACCCAAGCCCGCCCAAGGGGGTGGCGGACCGTCACTTATCATATTGAAGAGGCTTAGAAATCTAAGACGTCTTACAACTGCGCCCGCTGCCGCAGGAAGGCCGATATATCAAATGTACGATCTCGATTTGCAGTAGAGTCCATGGTCCATTCGAATATCACGATCGATTGATTACACTCGACGATGTCGGCGTGGACCGTGGCGCTACATACCACCACATGGGAGCAGTAAATGTTGCTCTGGAGCATGCAGCTGGGACCCACTGTCCATTAATCGGCTTCCACGTCCAAGTAGAGCGCACACCTCTCGTTTCTGCACAGGGTCCAGGCTGTCTGCAGCTCGTCTCACGTGCCCCTTTGCGCGGCAAGGATTTGCATGCGAGCGACTACCCATCCACACACGCTCACATGTTGCACACGACCAAGCGCCGCTCCGTTGTGAATTGAAAATCTTAAATGGTGTAAGCTATAAATTCAATTGTTCAATCAGTGGCCCACCCGAACGTGCTCCCGGCGGTAACCTGGACCGTCCAACCTAAAAAGAATATCATTATGTCTTGCCTTGAGGTTGGACCCTAGAGTCCAGATGCCCGCACCACGTTCAGAGGGAGGGAGTTAGCCGCACACAAAGGGCTCTAATTGAGAGATCTGGGTGTGAGTTTGGTAAGGCTCTCCCTCTGCTGACTGTCGCCACCTACTAACCTGTCCAAATCGATCAATTTACACTTTTCAGGATAGATTACAAGAAGTCTACCAAGTTTGGCTAAGTAACCTCCGGTATGTCCATCCTATTTCGCTCGAAGGGGTTGGCCGCATGGCTCTACCCCTCCAGACACTAGAAAAGGCTCGCAGACTCGCTCGGCCTTCTCAGTCCTCAAAAACCCTCCTCCATCCACTGTGTTAACTCTACTGATATATACTTGCGTCGACCTCGCATACTTTATAACTCACACGTCACCACACTCCAATTCCACCACAATTACGATGCCTCCATTCTACGAACTCTCTGTCGCCTCTTTTGGCGAACCATCATCTTCGAAATCGAGATGGGCTATCGTCGTCATTTTCACACCATCCTCTGGTCACTCGCTCGTGTACCAAATCGTGGGTTCGGCCTCAGACTACAGTATGGACGCACCACAGTCGGTCACTCTAAAGGAGGGGGAGAACGGCTATATGGGCAAGGCACCCGTCGGGTCGGTGGACTCCGAGAGGCTCCACCAGCTACACTCCACTCTCGCTTCGATCCCTGTCGTGCATGGGAATCCAGCGTGGAATTCTCACAACTGGGTCATGGAGGGAATATTAGCGCTGCACAAACTAGAAGGCTATCATATCGACAGACATGTGACATCCCAATGGGTGTCGGAACGGCTCGGCGAGGAGGGGAAGTCTGTTTGACGAGTGGCTTGTGACATCTGCTCTTGGATTCTTTTGATACCACGGTCGATAGATCACGGTGTGTGTACTGGGACATTGGAGATGTAGTGCAATCGTGGATTTGTATTCTTCAACGCACGCTGGGCTGTTTTGCAGATCATTGTATGTTGCTTACTAGATTAGTAGAATAGCACAAATGCACGCCTGTCTGCGACGGGGATGTCGGAGTTCCAGCACTTTTAATTATAGGATGCGAGCGTGAGCCCTGTCCTTACTCACTTTCATGAGATTCGAATCTGGATGACTTACCGAGCACTGACTTGATTAAGCACTGACAGTCTCATTAATAGAGGTCACGGTGTGAGAACAGGGTGAACTCCGTTATGATGCTCGAGTGTAATCATGGAAACCCACGGCCGATACCGGCTCCTGTTAACAACGGTTCTTCCCTTGATACGAAAGTCATATCGGTGATGAGTCTACACTATAGATCCGGACTGCGCACTCGTAGTCTCAAAGCTCCCGGATCAGCCCACTAACCCTCGGACGTGATGATTCATTTCGGGATCTGGATGTGAGGGAAATGGGGGAAATGTCTTCTCACCCACGGAAGAGTGATCACGGGTAAAGACGTTTTCGTAATTCCGTGCATGAAGCAAGGGTGCGATCTACCATGTGTATCACGATTGTTTTGCGACTTCCCAGGGCTTCCTCCGCAACGGTGCGGTGGATTCGCTGGGAGCGCCGTCCTGGAGTGATTCGAGAAGTCGGAAACAGCAAGTTGTACAGGATTTGCAAAGTCAACTTACGTTCAAAGTATCCGGGATGATGTTGCAGTTAGGGATATCATCAGTCTTTCCCTGCTCAATCAGACTCTTCAGCTCGGCGAGGGTCAACGTGCGCATCTCTCCGTGCTCTGCCCCCGAAGAGGTCCCACCGAATTCATTTCCGCTCTGAGCATGGAAGCAATTCAAGTCCGCGGTGCAACGAGCCTGGTGGATGTCTTCGAGGCTGATATTGTGACCAGTAACGCTATCCCAATTTATTGAGGTGACGGCTTCTCGAGCGAATTTAGTTTCAGAGTCACACACCGGTTGAAATAGAAGATTTTAGTCTTCAGAATAAGTTCTGACCTCTCATTATCAGGAATCTGGCTCGTTGATTCATGCGCAAGAATCCCAGAAAGACCTCGCTGGGGACGAGTGGACCGTTGAAGATGAGGATGGTATACTGAAAAGGCGTACCTGGAAAGCTTCATCCGAGGAGAAAGGGAAGCTATGAAACTGGTCAAGAACGCATTGTCGCCGCTCCGCTTCCGGGGTGGGCGGTGAGGCGTGGCGACCCTGGAATGCGGACATGCCAAAGAGTCACTGCACTGGAATCCACGAAGCGACGTAAATAACCTTGCGGCGAAATTAATCAAACTCAAGAACCTCGACGTACGAAAGGAGCAAGGGGCTGTAGAAGATAACGCGTTTGGTCCCAGTCTGATCTGGAGCACCACTGACAGTCGGGCTTGCAACTTAGTTACGACTTGGTCGATCACCGCGTGATTATGTAATACGAAATCCAGGGTTGTTCCCCTTGCTCCGGGTCCGCGTCGCCACCGTCGTGACCAGTGATTGCAAGCTTGAAGCGACCTACGACGTGGGTTCACAACAAACTATGTCTACAAGCGTTAGCAAGATCGTGGCAGAGCGCAGCCGCCGCACCCTCTTGGAACTGGTCTTGAAACCAGGAAATGGTATGTATCATCTCCCTCGCATGATGCAAACCGCCGGAGGCGTAACACCGCACTGACAGTTCCTTTCCCCTTGCAGATATTTGTGCAGACTGTAAAGCACGTGCTCCAAGATGGGCTTCTTACAATCTGGGCATTTTTATCTGGTGCGTATTCGTTTTTGTATGGCAGCACAGACATTGACAAATGGACAGTGTGAGTTGTGCCAGCATCCATCGCAAAATGGGGACGCACATCACTAAAGTGTACGTCGACTCTGCTTATGCATGTCGATTCCTCGGCTCAACAGACACCCGCGCAGTAAGAGTATTACCCTGGATGAGTGGAGCAAGGAACAAGTCGAAGTCAGGCATTGTTGTTATCAGTTGAGGACAGCTAATCTGAATTCGATTCACGCAAGGTTATGAAGGAGAAGGGGAACATCAAGTCTAACGCGCTGTATAACCCCGACGAGGCTCGCCACCCGCCACCAGCAAGTATGACAGAGTCTGAACGTGACTCCGAGCTGGAGAAATTCATACGATGTGGGGGAAAAATAAAAACCTTCTGTCTTGAAGTTTGCTTATAAGAATCCTCTAGCAAAATATGAGTTCAAACGGTTCATGGGCCCAAAGTCTGGTTCAACCTCCCGGTACCTCATAGCTGACCCGCGGGCAGCATCTGCAGTTCCTCGGCCACGATCAACTCCACTGACAGACTCGGCACAAATAGAGCGAAAAACGTCGCCTGGACCTCCCCTCCCACCTAAGACACCCGAAAACTTACCCTCGAGGTTTCGCCCTTTGGCCACCCCACCCTCGCTATCGCACGATGCTCCCACGCGATCCGTCTCACAGCCTCTCCCGTCACTTACCAATTCCGATAAACTTGCTACATTACCCCCACTAAGACACCCTGCGGCGACACGACCCTCCATACAGAAACCTGCAGGGCAGGTATGGGAGGATCTTGTCTCCCTGCAAGGTCCTTCCCAATCTTCCTCACTTCCACTCCAGTATGGTCCGGTCTCCCCCATCATGTCTTTCCCTTCCCAACTGCAGGTCTCGGTTCAACAACAATCAACGACGCTCGCAAATGCCCCGAATCCGTTCATGAATTTATCCTTCAGCCAAGCCAACGCGACCACGCCGCTCGTCGGCAGCCCGATATCGGCATCAACACCCGGCCCACAGTTTCCTTTCGCACCCTCCGCGCCCCTATCTAGTCCTGCGCTCCACCTCGGCGCGACGAATCCATTCAACCAGGCACTCGCGGCGAACGGCACTTCCTTCTCCACGAACCCTTTTTCGTCATCGCCCCTGTCCGTGTCTGCCGCCATATCCGCGCCAACAACAACTACTATGCAACCGGTGATGACGCTTCCGACAGCGGCCCTGCTGCACACGCCACTCTTTCCATACGTCCCGTCGCGAACGTCTACCCCGGTGCCCGCAGTGTCCTTCCCGCCTTCGCCATTCGCGGGCCCTGCCATGGCTGGCCTGCCGCAGAATCCCTTTGCGCCAGCGGGTGCTCCGGGACAGATACCGCATTCAATAAGCGGGGCAACGAATCCGTTCTCAGCGATGCAGATGGGGCGGGCGGGTTTTTCAGGGGCGACTCCTCAGACTGCGTTTGGAACGACGTCGTTCTTGAGCCAACAACAGCAACAGCACCAAAACGCGTTTGGCGGATGGGCTGGACAGGGTGCGCAAGGGACATTTTGATCGTCAAACCGTTTGCTTTGCAATGCTCGACATCCTATAGACGTGTGGTAGGAAAGGTTTAGCTTTAGAGTGGTGTGCCGGCACGAAGATTTCTGCGGATGAATGGGACATTTTGGATATTATAAGTACACATTCTAGTTGTTTTTGGAGATTCCATCACCTCCTCTATATCGTATTTGCTGGCTTGAGCCCGGGCCGGACGGCGTTCCTTCTAGTCTAGTGACCGGCCGTCTAAAAGAGGCAAGCGCAAGGCCAAGCCGTCGATATTGCCTCTTTTAGATGACTGGTCACCAGACTACGTTCCTTCGGCGATTCGCCACTTGAAAGTCAAATGGTCGAGTTCCTCATCCAGCGGAGGTGGGTAAGGCTCGAGTGCAGCCTCAGTCTCTGAGCGCCGGGCATGCCATGCCAGCTGGGACGACGAAACGTCTGTACAGGCGACTCGTTTCATGTCCCAATGGCCCTCCAATTTGCAGCCACACCCTCCGAATAAATGCCATGCGCCAACACAGTCGCCGTGATCGTCCCATCGCCTGCAATTTTGTTTGTCTTTCTGTCGTCCTGGAAGTAGCACGAGGCATGTGCCCGTGAAGGGCTCGTGCCGCAGTGCCTCGTGCGGTTGCGCATCACGGTGGGCGTTGGGCTGTTGCACCCGTGGGTGCAGTGTGTGTCAGCATCGGTGGAGGCTGTGGTCAGCGAGGCTGGGCCACTGTGGGGGCACGATAGGTGCGGTGGGTGCGGTGTGCGTTGGGGCTTGGCGCCCAGCGTCACGGTTGTGGGGTTTGCTTGCCCATTTTTTTCCAGAGGCAGAGTCTAGGCACAATGTGATCAGTTAGGAGCCGAATCGGATCACCTGGGACTGGACCCTTGCGACTCTCAGGACCACCGGGAACGTACCGACGGAACAACAAACAAATGCGCACTTCCAACCAATGATCATGATTCCAACGATCGTTGGTGTATACCACCTTTGGATAAACTGGAATTCAAGGTTCTGGACCCTGTCTGTTATCTTATCTTTGGTCTACTTTGTCCCATCCAATGCTGATGTGGCGTTAAGTAGTATGTGCCTTGTCAAAATTGAAGCCTTTCCGCCGTGATTATACCGTGAAAGGGCAAAATACGATGTGCCAACTTACCATGGCCAAGTCAGTCTTTCGTGTCGTCAAGCGCCAGATCCTGGACCCGCTCATCAAGTTCGCGACACACAAACCACCGCACGGAACAGGGACCATACCCATATTACTCATCCTATCGTCGTATCCCAGAAATGCATACACCATTTTCAAGAACAAAAAAAAAAGATAGCTTCCCTACCACTGCCAACTTCTAAATTTCCCCGCGTCGCCCCTAGTCATCGTCATCGTCATCCCTTCCACCACCTCTGAACAGCGCCAACAAGTCATCCAGACCGAGTTTCTTGTTCTTGATCTTGTCACCACTCAACGCCGCCTTGGCGAGTTCCCGTTTAGCATCTTGAAGCTGGCATGAGGAGGGAACGTCAGTCAGGTGTCGTAGACCACACGCAAGCAAGAGAAATCGATGGGGCGGAGGGGCGGTAATTGCAGTCGGTGTCAAGGACTCATATAACTCCGTGTGACTCCGTGCGGAAAGAGGTGGGGGTGAATGTAACCTATCGCACACTCACCTGTAAGATTCGAGACTCCACGGTATCGGGTATCATGAGTTTGTAGATATTGACGTCCCGCGTTTGTCCAAATCGATGTGCACGGTCATAAGCTTGATCCTGCCCAATCATTCACCGTAGATAGATAAAGTTTGACGAAAAAAGAGTAACAATTGGGAACCAAACGGGGAACGCAAAAGCAGAAATGCCCGATCAGCATAAATAACAAAAACTCAATGAAAACTCTCACCTCGAGGGCAGGGTTCCACCACATATCAACAAGAATCACGTTGTTGCAAGCGGTGAGGTTAAGGCCTAGGATGTTCAATCACATCCGCCGCAGCCCCACACAACCAAACGGTATGCCAGTGGCGCACACCACATAACCCAATCAGTGCATGAGGTGGCGCAGGTGATAATGAGGATTTTGAAGGGAAACTCAATCAGTACCAAGGCAGGGGTGAAAACAAGATTCAGGGGGCAGAAAATGCAAATAAGAAAACAGGAAGTTCCCGAAAAAATGCCGGAAGCGACTTCGCGGGAAGGCCAACCAGGGTTCGGTGAATGAGTCATGACCCGGAAGACTACCGCACCAGGCCACAGAAGTGACAAGGGAGACGGTGGAAACTTAGAGATAAACGCAAACGTCCACAGAACTCACCGGTACTGCCTGCTTTGAACGAGATTAGGATACAACGCATGGTCTTGCTGTTCCGAATCTTCTCCAGACTAGCTTCACGTTTGTCTTTCGGCATCGAGCCGTCATCTAATGGCGTAAGTTTGTCAGCGTTCATTGTACTACGCTCGCACGCGGGGACGACGAGGGGAATGGAGTGTTAGAGAAACTTAACCAAAGTATACGTACATCGAACATGCTTGATACCGCGTGCGTCCAGAAACGGTTCGATCAAATTCAACATGGTTGTGAACTGCGAAAAAATGATTGTCTTCTCCACACCCTCAGAGCGCTCATCGATCGTATTCAAGATATCCATGATCTTTTTGATCTTGGCAGACTCCGGAGGAAGGTTTGACTTCAACGCAGACTCTGTGGTTTTGGCAAGAGATCGGCATTCTTTACAGTGTGTTGCATCGTCTCCCGCTGCCAGGCTGTGGTAAGACAGAATGAGCAAGTAGTCGACAAGTTAGATAGGAACGACGGACGCAGTCTGGCAGAGCTGACACTTCTTTCCACCCGACATACCCAGTTGTCCGAACATAGCTGCTAGATCTTCTGCTTCGTCTTCTTCGTCATTAGTGGCTTTGGGTTCGGCTGCATCCTGGTCGATGCGATAATCCTTGGAAATAAGAGAAGGATGGTTGCAGGCTGGTGTTCAACCCAGCTTGATCAATCCTGACCCTTGCTCCGATTGCTCCGAACACTCACCTTGGCGGAGCCTGAGCAACAGAACCAATACATGTGTATAATTGACTTTGTCGGATTGGACAAGTTTATTAACCTCCGATGTCATTCTGTTCTCAAGCAACCGATAGAACTCTTTTTCCGTGGCGTTGAAAGAACACTCCACCAGCTCGAGGTTGCGTTCAGGTAGCTGAAGGAGTGGCTTGCCATTCAAGATTTGATTCTTGGTGCGCCGAAGCATGATTGCTTTCAGGACAACCTAGTGCAGCGGCGTTCAATTAAGGGGTGGATCGCAAAGGGTAAAATGTGAACCCACCTGCAAACGTTTCAGTGCGCGGCTAGGTCGTCCGCCTTTCACGGGTTTCGCGATCTGCTCGTTGAAGGTATGCCAATCGTTAAGAGGTCGGACCCGCAGGAATTTAATCAGAGAATAAAGTTCCTCAACCGTGTTTTGCCTGGTGATCATGGTTAAATGGAATGCAAGTCGACGAAAGTAAAGTACCAACATTGGAGTTCCCGTGAGACACCATCTAAATTTACCTTCCAGCGCACAACAAGCAATGGCACTTTTTGTGTTTCGATTCTTAATGTTATGAGCTTCGTCTATTTGCAAAAAATTCTCAACAGGCAGCACTTCAGGTCAGCCATAGCATCACATACCGAGCACAATGCGGAACCACTTCACTCGGAATAACGCATCCTTCCACCTCCCTGTTCTTACTTTACTTGCCAACTTTTTTGTCAATCCCTCCGAGGAATCGGAATCCGAGTCTGAGGCAGCTGCCATGGCTTTCGACTTCGATTTCTTGGATTTGCTCTCGTCCTTGGCCTCGGGGGCAAATGCTGCATACTCAGATGCAACAATCGAGTAAGACGTCACAACAACATGTGCCTGTTGCAATTTCAAGGGGTCTGTGGTACGACTTTGGCCGTGGTGCTCTATGACGCGCAGCCCAACGGCCATGCGTGAAATCTCAGAAGCCCATTGCGAGACAAGAGAGACTGGGCAGACGACGCTAGGAAGGAATGAGATGAACACGACGCCACATATCAAATGTGGAGTATGGCTTACAGTGTGCTAGCAGCCCATCCGTCCAGCTTGTCTGATTTCTTGGCACGACCATCGACAATACGGGTGAGGGTTTGGACAGTTTTTCCGAGACTTATCCTCGTCAGAGACAATCATGTGTGGGACATGCTTACTCACCCCATATCATCAGCCAATATGCCTCCATTCTTCTTGCCAGTCTCACGCTCGCGCATCCAATTTCGCCCAATAACTTGATGAGGTAGCAGCGTGATTCCATCCGCGAAGCCAGGTACGATTGCTTCGCTCATATCGATCTCTGTATCTTCGGCACTATTCACGGTATCTTCGACCAGCGCACGCAAGGCCTTCTCCGCTTCAACAGCAGACACGCGAGGATCGTAGAGACCACGCTCATCGGGCGCATCGAAAGTCTCCCACGTTGAAACATCTGCATTACTAGGAGCTGGTGGTTTCACGGGGAGCTTGATGGGAGCTGGCACAACTATGCGTTGCGGTGGCGCTGCGGGTGTAGCGCGGTCAAGAGCGGCAAGTATTTGGCTCTTGGCTGCCGCTCCGGCATCAATAATAGGCTCAGAAGACTTTGGTGTTGGGCTGGTTACGTCAAGACACGGGCAAAAAAACTACACGGGCGAGAAACTTACGCATCGTCCTCTTCATCAGATGTAGTGATAATTGGGCGGGCCTTGTTGATCTTCACGACAGGTGGGAAGGATTGGGGCTCAGAGGACCCAGAACTAGAGGAAGAAGATATAGACTGATAGAGTTGAGATATGTGCCATAGATGTGAGTTCATTTACTCACGATGACACTGGACTTCGCCGGCTGAGATGCTTTCTGGCCTGGCTTGTAGAACTCTGGATAGATATTTGGGTCTTGAAGGAGCTGTTTACGCCTTGGAAAGGGTAAGCACTGCGAAATATAAGTTAGTTCCACGCATACCTGGCTTCCATGGTTGAGGCTTGAATCGTGATTGTGGTGAAAGAACAAAAAGCGAGTAAATTATTGGCAGTTGGTTCCGATTTACGCGACGCGTTCAATCAAGTCACGTGAGCCTATTAATAAGTACCGCCGTGACTCGCGCACTGCCACGCACTGGCAGGACAACTCGAACTCGGGCCGCCACTAGCCCGCTCGGAAATGTGTCATTGAACCTCCAAAAAAGATCATACATTTCTAAATCAGAGTCTAGGAATTCCACAGAGAAAAGTTCCAATGGCGAAAGCCAAGGCCATTCGTTTTATATCCCCATTCGCCTGCAATCCGAGCGGAGAATGTTCAACACTGACAGCATCATGATGTCTATTTCAGGCTGCTACGCGCCTGTCTTGCAACAGATCGGAGGTCCCCTGACACGCTGTGAAGACATTCTACACACCTTGTCCTTATGGCTGCTGTACCCCGCGTAGTAGGTCTCGGGCCCTCACGGCGACAACGTCGCGTCTCTTCAAAAGAGTCGACCGTGCGTGCTCAGTATATCTCTGCAGAAATGATCCTTCAACGTACCTTAATGTATTCGATAAATGCGCAAACGAACGATTCCATCAGTTCTTCTTGGTTTTACCTTCCATCTGAACGGCTATCCGAACGGATACAGAGCAAGGATATTTCCCCGAGGGCCTCTCGTCATTATCTGGACTGTGGTGCAATATTTGATACTTTTACTAGCCATTAGGGTTTTTTTACCAAATCAAGCACTGATAAATAAGCTCAATCAGATACTCTGAGATGTTTCACAGTCTAGCATTTTACTGGGATATATGGTTTCGCAAGCAGGGTCCTCCACTGCACCGAGCGGGCGCAAGCCCAAGAAACAGGCAAAACCCCTTCACTCAACGTGAGCCAAGAAAATCAATGATAGAGTGAAGGCATTGGATAGACTTCAAGTTGGACTCCGCCCATAGAATTAAACGGAGCTGCGATTCTTTTAGGAGCCTCCGGGCGGCCTGAAAGCATTCGCGGATCTTCCAATATCCCATCTCACCAAGCGCGGTATGTCAGGCTCTTTGTCCAGGTCAACTCCCAGGCTAACACAAGCCGAGGTCTTAAAAAATGCTTCTTTGTCGACATGACCGACATAAGGTATCTAGCATACGCGCCGCCCGGACAGGAAGTGGGAAGGTCCTTGCATTCTTGATTCCTACACTCGAGATCCTCTATCGTCGAAAATGGGGACCACAAGATGGACTTGGGGCTTTGATCATATCCCAAACGCGAGAATTGGTGCGTGTCTGAAGCTGAAGCTGAATGGAAGTTGTGACGCGGGGCAAGGTTGTCCAAATATTCGACGTATTGCGTTCCATAGGCTACTATTATGGCTTCTCTGCAGGACTCGTGACCGGTGGGAAGAATCTCAAAGACGAACGCGAGCGCCTGTCTCGAATGAACATTCTCGTCGCGACGCCTGGTCGGCTTTTGCAGCGCATGGACCAGACGTTCGGCTTCGAGTATGATAACTTGCAGATTCTTGGTAAGTGATTTGGGCTCTTTTGTGGATGCCGCGAGACGATTCTTTGCATCAGTTCTCGACGAGGCGGATCGCATCCTTGATATGGGCTTCGCCAAGACGCTATCTGCACTTCTCTCATACCTCCCGAGATCCCGTCAAACACTGCTCTTCTCAGCCACGCAAAAGCAATCTGTATCGCAGCTGGCCCGTCTCAGTCTTAAGGACCCAGTCCACATCGATGTGCAAGAAGTTGGAAGTTCGACTGCGACTCCCGCAAACCTCTCTCTCTCTTTCACAGCACTACAGCGTATGCGTGCTCGACCGAAAGCTCGACATTATCTGGTCGTTCATCAAGACACACCTTCACTCCAAAATTCTCGTTTTCCTTTCGAGCGGGAAACAGGTCCGTTTCGTGTTCGAGGCGTTTTGCAAGATGCAGCCCGGGATACCATTACTTCATTTACACGGAAAACAAAAACAGCCCGCGAGGTTGACGATGTACAGTTGCTTCACGTCTTCGCAGCATGCAGTATTGTTTGCGACTGACATCGCTGCACGTGGATTGGACTTTCCGTCAGTAGACTGGGTTGTTCAGGTAGATGCTCTGGAAGATGGTGAGACGTGTATTCATTGCGTGGGTCGGACGGCCTGATATGATAGTTCTGGAAAAGGACTCTTGCTGCTTCTTCCTAGCGAAGAAGAAGGCATGCTTGCTGCGCTCAGCAAGAAAGGAGTGAAGATCGACGACATCAAAATCCGTGCGAGTAAGACTCAGCATCCAAAACCAACTTCAAAACCTCGCGTTCCAGGACCCTGAGATCAAGTATCTCGGGCAACGCGTGAGTCTTGTGTTCCTGCGCCCATATGGTTCCATCTGGGGAACCGATGAAGTCCCCTTTTCTACCAGGCATTCGTATCCTACGTCCGCTCGGTGTATCTTCACAAGGACAAGTCGATATTCAAGCTCGACGAGCTTCCCGTCGACAAGTTTGCGGAATCGCTCGGATTGCTTGGTGCGCCGAAGATCAAGTTTTTGAGTAGGGAGCAGGCGAAGAAGCAAAAGAATGTATCTCGAACCGTGGCTGCCCTTCAAGCGCAGATCGAATCTGAAAAGGGGGCTGCGTCATCATCACCTAAACCGAGTCACACAACAGCCTTAGCGGAGGGTTCTAAACCCGCCAAAGTTTGTCTCTTTCTTCCATCTCATTGCCATCTGAACTATACTGCAGTACTTGGTGCGGACAAAGTATGATAGAATGTTTAAGGGCAAAAACCAAAACATCTTGTCCGAACATTACTCCAAACTTATCGATCACGGAGATGCAAGGGGCGAGGATGAAGACTTTATTACTCTAAAACGCTCCGACCATGATCTCGACCTCCCTGCCTTGACCGATCCCGATCCCGATGTCACGATCCCGTTAAAACGAAAGCTCAAGCTATCGCGAACAAAATGGATGGTTGCCAAGTACGGCCAATTGGGGAACAAGCTCGTTTTTGACGACGAAGGAAACCCACACGAGGTGTACGAGATGGTCAACCCAGAAGAGTTTTACAAGCACGGAGCGGAAACTGTCAAGGAGGGGCCGGTCGAACATTCGCCGAAGGGGAGCAAGGCAAGCTGAGGAGTGTGGATGTTATCGACAAGCAGGAAGCAAAAGAAAAGGAGAAGGAGAAGGAGAAGAAGCGGAAACGCAAAGAACTCGAACGTGGAGTAAGTGAATTTGCTCTGGTTCGACGTGTTACATACTTAAACCCTTACATGAAGGTGCATCGCGAGGGGGATGGAGCCCGTGCCACCGTTGGGTCACCGGACGATCGAGACGATGGCTATACTACCCTCGATTTTGACCTACCTTCGGAGGACAAACATGATGATCACGTTGTCCTCCCTCCGCCCAAACGAACCAAGTCGTCTTCCATGTCGAAAGTCGGGCATGCTGGGCAGCCTCGCGACATCCAAGATGAAGAGGAGATGGCACTGCGGTTATTACGGAAGAAGTAAGCCTTTCCTGTGAGCTGGGCTGCCACTGGGTGAATTATGATTGGCATGTATGTTTATTGGCGCCGTGCGACGAACCTGGTGGAGAGCGGAATTATTCCCAGTCCGGCTTGCTACCCAGGAATTCGTCCGTTCACTCCGACTCTTTGTACATACATGGAGAGTCGGAGTGTGGGCAAATTCTACCAATGCGGCTGATTTGTCGGTATGTTCTGCTGTCGCACTGTCAATGTCTATCCATCAATGGTGTAAATTTGCCGTTGCTGCTCGCGGGTACAGCGGCTTGCTGACTCCTGTGGATATCCTGTGACGACCAGTACTTAAAAACTCCCTTACCGTGCCGCAATTAGTGCCTGCTCCGGGATATGCGTCATTGAACCTCCAAAAAAAGACCATCCATTGCTAAATCAGAGTCTAGTAATTCCACAGAAAAGTTCCGATGGTGAAAGTCATGGCCAAGGACGTTTGTTATATCCCCATTCGCCTGCAATCTGAGCGGAGAATGTCCAGACTGCTGCTAGTATGCACCTGGCTTGCAAACGGACTCGTCGGAGGTCCCCTGGCACACTGTGAACACAAAAATTCTGCACACCTTGCCCTTGCTCTCGCTGGCGGTCCTTGGTGCGATTATTCTAACCGCTGGCGATCACTCTTTCGGCATCAATGACTCGGAGGCGCCAGTGCAACTTGATAAGCAAACCGCTATAAACTTCGACTCCGACTTCATGGTGCTAAACTTTTGCCGCTCATCGACTGCAGATGATTGTTCCACAGATCTGGGGCTCCACAAATGCAGCAGCATACCTCGAACATGAATGGATGTGAGAGCGCTGGTGACATGATGGCTAGCGTACTAATTCGGGTACCTCAGTGCATGTAGTCCGCGGAATCAAAGCGAAAGAAGAGGCATAGCATCCAGGCGTCTTCAAGCTGCTCGGTTCCTCGGTGAGCAAACGCTGTGTTTCCACACAAAGTCCGAGTCAAAGGAGAACGGGGGAAACTCGGGTTACACGCCTTTACATGAGGTTGACACGAGGCTTCGATTTTGATCGAGGCGTCGAAACCCCGATCACTATTGAGTCACCCGGAAGGCTACCATATGTGATGTGTGTTGGAATTTCCTTCGAGATGTGGGTAGTGTTGTGCACGGCCCGGCTTCGAGGGGCTTTGGCCTCAGAAAATCCAAGCCGGGCCCTACATTCGGGCTTCGGCTCGGCTTTGGCCCGGCTTGGCCTGGGCCGGGGCTTGTCACACTAGTACAAGTGCCAGTGTAGAAAGGAAAAAAGAAGTTTCATACCACCTTAGCGCATAGAACGACTTGGATGAGGGGGACAGGTGTTCGTGCTTGCTCATGCCCGTGTGCTTGTGCGATGGCAGGGTGGGCAAGGGCGGACGCGTGCGAGCGAGCGCATATGCACAGGTAGACTGGCTGTCTACGCGTGTACACGCGCTCACGTGCACGTGAAAGCGAGGGTGGGTGGACGAGCGCGCAGCGTGCGACGGGGTGAGAGGGCGCGAGCGGGATAGGCGTGCTGTACGCACGCTCGATCATGCAACAATGGGGAAGTTGGCGAGGGCAAGCGAGCGAGTGAGCATGTGCGTGTACACATACCAATGCCAATGTGTCTGCGTGCATGCGTACGCTCATGTGTTCGTACCCTATCGTATGACAGGGTGGTGGAAAAGGATGGTCGATGGTCGGCGAGGTGATGCGTGTGCACGGTGCACGTGCCAGAGTTGGCGAGATGGCACAGATGGGGAGTGACCGGCACGAAAGGGTGGGTGAGATGGTACAGCAGGGACAGAGGGCAAGGGTGGCCCGGTGGCCCGGGGGTGGACAGGTGTGGGCGAGCAAGCAAGCACGCATGTGCACGCAGACGCGACGGTCTGCGTGCATGTACGTGCTCGCGCGCTCGTACACTGGTGTGTGCGGGACCAGGGCAGGTGGTGACTGGTGATGAGGCGCTGGGGTGCGCTCGTGGTGAATGGCGTATTGGGGAACACTTGAGGTGCGCATGCCAATCTGCAAAGTTAAACGAGCCAGGCTGCCAGTGGCACCAGCCTGAACGCCCGGGCCCATCAATTGGCCCGGGCAAGTCGGTTCAAAATTTCGCTTGATGCAGAGTGTCGTCAAGCGATAACGTTACATACCTTTTTGCAGGTGAGGTGCCATTGAACCCGTTTCGTGCGGTAGGAAGCTTGAATCTATCGCCCAACCAGAACCGCTCGCAAGACTGAGGAGTAAGTGACTCGGAGGAATCATGGCGCGGGATTGTCACGGGTCACAAAGAGTGACCCATATGCATACTGCGCGCCGGCGGGGCCCATATCCGCGCCAACTTGAATCACTAACACTGCGCACACGGCCAAATTTCAGTGAGAAATTGTTGGCCTGAGCCGTGGAGCCCTGGCCCAAGCCAGAAAAAGTAGATCGAAGCCGGGCCATGAGCCCCCATGAGCCCTCCCCATTGGCCCGGCTTGGCCTGGCTCAGTAGGGCTCGGCTTGGCCGGGCCCGGGGCTTCAAGCCGGGCCATGCACAACACTAGATGTGGGGCAAGTACTGCCTGTGCGCAATTCCACCACATACGCGACCTCTAAAAGTAGCCTACATGGTTATCCGTCAACCCTCCCCTCGATGCGAGATCGACAGAGAAGACCACTCACGGCCTCTTGTTTTCTTGTACACTTGAACGTCACGCCCTTTGTGACATCGGGGTGTTTTGGAGTTTGGAGTAGGTGGCATTCTCCTGTTACCGGTCATATGTTGAAACGAGAACAGAGAAGTGATCCTTACAGCGGGGATCCTTGGGATGCGTTCATCCCATCTACGCAATCTTGGTCGTGTCTTTAGTGCTTGAAGCGCCTCCTCTGAGCTGGGCGAGATATCCCTCCGTTTATCCGCGATTTTAGGGAGGTACAAACCCCAGTTCCAGAGCTTCTCCTCTGCCAACGAGCACGCAAACAGTGACGGCGGAAATCTGAGCAATAGATGGTACGTGGTCGCTGAGATGCTTGGGAAGGCCTAAGGTAAACTGTTAGGACGAGAAACCAAGGCTGACTACTCGACCCTATAGGACTTCCTACCCTACAAGGGTCAATCTACGCTTCGAGAAGTCAACATCCACACCAGTACCTACCGCCGCTAAGAATGGATGGACGCCCCGAGCATGATTTGCCAATGAAACTACATACATTGCAAAGGAGACGAAATCAATATTCATGCCCGTGAAGGAACGAGAAGCTTATGTATGTTGTATCCCAACCGAGGGACCACTTTGCTGAGTATGGCGGAATATGGCGAAATTTCCGTGATTTGGCATACTGAGCGACCACATATCATGAAACCGAACACTCCTCCGTGCGGCTGTTTGTCGATTCTCAAAAATGTCGTTGGATCATTGGCTCCCATTGCTAGTTATGAGCTCCGCTGCCGCACACAAACACCAGTCCCCCGATCCTTGGAAAAAGGGTCAAGACCGATCGCGTCTGGACATTGCCTGATTCAGTATCGATTCGCGACGATCCGAATCGAGCACATATCTCTTTGAGAACAGATAAAATGGGCACAACATAGGGCAGCAGAAATGACCTTCCAGTGTCCCCTTGACGTTAACCTGCAGAATAAGTGGTGGGACAGAGGAGTCTCATATAGGACTAGCTCACATATCGGTCGTATCAGCCAGCGAAGTTCTCCTATTC